>QVTF01012527.1:0-17148 GCA_003573665.1 Oxygymnocypris stewartii
ACTTGATTGGCTCTATGACTCTCTCTCCTCTCCACCTGTAGCTGGTGTGTGGTGAGCGCACTGGCGCCGTTGTCCTGTGGCAGCCGTCGCATCATCCAAGTGGATGCTGCACTCTGGTGGGGGTTGAGGAGAGACCCCCCCCCACATGATTGTAAAGCACTTTGGGTGTACATCAATACACAATAAAGCTCTATATAAATGCCTCATTCATTCATTCAGTCAACATCATCAGTACATCCAAAATTGCAGACTAGTTGAAAAAATATTAGTTACATTTATGGGTAAGTTTACAATTAAGTCCCTTTAGTTAACATTACTTAATGCATTAACTAATAATGAGCAATATATATTTTTTAAGTATCTATTCGCCCTTTTCAATCTTATTTTAAAATAAATGTAACTTCACTGTTACTTCATGTTCGGTAATGTTTATTAAATACAGATACAACATTTGATTTTAAAATGTTGTAAATGTAGATAATAACATCAACCTAGAGTAATAAATGCGGAATAAATATTTTCATATTAGTTCATATTAACTGTAGTTAACTAATGCTAACAAATAGAATGTTATTGTAAAGTATTACCTACAGAATATATCGACATTTGTCATTCACGTTTTTAGAGTATCACATACTGTTAGCGTAACAACGTGTTAATGTCAAACAGTGTCAAATTGTAAGTGATTGTTAGGTTTATGCATTTTGATGCTTAGTGTCACACAGTTAGCGTAGCATCATGCTAATTTGAAACTCTATTAGGAATCAGTTGTAAGTGACCGTTATATATTTTGTTTATTAGCACGCCACACTGTTAGCTTAGCAACATATTAAAAGCAAACGTTATAGTAAACAACTGTAAATTAGGCCTATGCATTTTTATGTTTAGTAGAGTATCAAACTGTTACCATGCAATGCTCTATTATGATTCAATTGTTAGTGACTTATGTATTTTCATATTTATTATTGAGTCACAAATTGGAATTGGTTTTGAGTGTTGGGCCAATGCTTAAAGCCCAAAGTTTTTTTTTTTTTTTGTGAGTATATTCAGCTTGGTCTCATGTTTATACGTAGGTATTAATACGTAACATTTACAAGCACAAAACGTAAATTATTGTACATTTTTATTGATGCTAAAATTGACAATTTAGACATATTTCAATGTTTAAAACGTACAAATCAATACATAAGTTTAGCTAAAAAACGTACAAATATTTATGTATCTTTTATATCATAAAGATATTCGTATCAATGCATTTGTATCATTTTATTAATAAGCAATTTAGATTTTTAGGCCCCTTAACCTACCCCCAAACCTAAACCTACCCATTTAATAGTGAATATAAAAGGATATAAAATGCAATTGACCGAAATATGCAGGAAAATAACCGCTTTAGTAACAATATAGCATTAAAAATGTTTTTATAGTCGCTAATCCCACTCCTACATCTAAACCTAAGCATAGCTATTTCTACACAGTATAAGAAAAACATGGCAGACAGATAAATGCAATTACAATAATTTATTTATTGCAAAAATGTCAAAAGCAGTACCAAAAGTAATCCAAATGACGATGCAGTCCTCTCTGGCAGAAAACAGTAGGTTTGTGCGAGGTGCAGAGCAGAATTTATGTTGTTAATCGCTGAAAATATTATCCAGATTATTTTCCTGATCCTCTTGCTCAGTGAATTTATGAAGGCATGCGCGTGCTTGCATCATTCAAACACAACTCACTAGAAACACGGCATGTCGCAATCTGTGACAAATGCAGGCGAGAGCCAATGAGCCTTCGATTATCCTGCCGTAAAACATGTCGTTTTAAGCAGCAACATTTGAATTTGTAACGAGCGAGTGCGTCAGCAGGCTTTGCCATTCACTGTCGCTTGATAACTTGCTGCTCGAGATGGAGATGAAGATCGCCGAATGAAGGCTTGGATTTGGGTCTGTTCCTCACAGTCATAGGAATAAAATTGTTTCATGACGTAATTATGTTTTCGTGTTATTTATAGTTCTACTGTCAGTCACAGCATGTCGGAGAAAAACTTTTTGTGGCCCATGGCAAGTAAAGGCTAAACGATTTCAAATGTTATTTATTTTAAGGTTTGAAGTGAAGTCTTGTTTAACATTATGTAAAGTTAGGCCTTTTATTGGAAACGAGCTGGCCCCAGAAATCACACAACAAAGCTAAATGTTATCATTTCATATTAAGTAAACGAGTAAACTATTGAATGATGCAATTGGAAACAAGTTCATTGATATGACAACTAATAATAAAATTAATCCCGTGATTTCAATATTCATAAGGATTAATTTTTAGATGTCAATATGTCAGTTTTGTACGTTTAGATGCTGAAATTACATCAGTATTTGTACATTTAGATGCTGAAAATATGTCAGTAAGTTTAGATGCTGAAAATACGTTAATATTGTACGTTTTAGTGTCTGTAAAAACGTAAGTAAATGTACGTTTTATAGAACCACATTTTACGTAAAATACATGCGAATTATCATGAGATCGCGTTGGTATATTAGCATATGTGTACAGTCAATTCATAGCCTTTCAAAATATAATCCATTTGATAGTGTGCATGAACACATGCGCTCTAGAAAGCTTGTACGTCCAGTGCCTGTGCTGTTTTTCTCTGGAATTTATGTTTTTGAGATTTCAATATGGCAGACGGCTGTATAGCGGCCCAACAGCCGCTAATAGGGAATCTAGCTGTGCACGTCTATGATTACATGTCACACAGTTAGCTTATAGCAAAATGCTAACAAAAAGCATTATTGGAATCAGTTGTAAATTAGTATTAGGCCTATGAACTTTGATACTTAATAGTGTCACACAGTTAGCTTAGCATCATGCTAATGCCAAGCACATTTGAAACGGAAAAGTAGTGACCGTTATGTTTTTATGTTTATTAGCTTTTCACACAGTTAGCTTAGCAAAATGCTAACAGCAACCACTATTGGGAGTTAACTGCCCCGTGGGGGGAAAAAAACAATAGACACTATCACACAATTTGTAATGGTTTTACTGGTTATAATGGGACTTGTATTGGTTCTAATGGAAACTGTAATGGTCCCTGTGGGCCTCTACTGGTAATTGGTCACTTTATATTGGTGGTTTGTTAAAAACCAATAAATCCTAATGGAATATGTCCTAATGCACACTACAGAAAACCTTTTTTTAATGGTGAAAAGTTGATGGTTTGTAGTGGTATTTGTAGTGGAAACCATTAGGATTTTTAGTGGTGGTTCTATTTTTTTTTTCAGTAGGGATGAAAGTGAATGATATGTAATTTTATGTTATTAGTATGTCACACAGTTAGCTTAGCAACATGCTAATACCGAACACTTGGAATTAACTGAAAGTAACTGATATGTATTTTTAAGCTTATTAGAACGTGGTACACAGTACACAGTTAAGAGCAACATTTAAGAGCAAATACCATTGAATCAGTTGTAAAAGAGTGTTAGGCATATACATGTTTATGCTTAATACAGTCAAACTGTTAGCTTAGCATCATGCTAATGCCAAACTCTAGAGTCAATTGTGAGTGAGCACTTTAAGGTGCATTTTTTGGGTAGCATGTGAAATTATTGCTTTTCAATTTTAGCCTATGATATTCTGATCTCTAGATCTGGGTTGGTTTCCCTCAGTATAAGCCTGTGAGATTGTTTTCACTTGTTTTATTTTCTGTCAGGCAATAATTGTAAGCAGTAGCACTCCTTTCCTGAGCAAACAGTGTGTTTTGAGTTATCATTCACATGCAGCATGAGTTACGTGCTGAAGTTAAACACTAAGGTGAGGGGTTTGCTCGCAAACCCACAGTCTAATATTTCTTATTACTCACAGTGGTATTATTTAGTTTACTCATTGTGTCAACCGTGACCCACTCATATACAATTCCTTAGTGTTAGCGTGGGAAGGAACGTGCAGATGATTCATTTGGTGGAGATGGGAAGCAATGTGCCCCACTCTGTTATTTATGTGCCACGCATCGCCGTCGCGAGACGCTCATTAATAAGCATCTCCCACATGAGCTATTAGAAAGCAGGAGAGAGGCGAGATCTTCGGCTCTGACCCCATCACCGTTGCCCGCTCCTGCTACAGGACACCTCACACACTGTAACATCCATCACTAGCCATAAATCCACTCTCTCCTGCTAATTAGTCTGAAGTGAGGGGGGCCGCCGACAGCAGGTATGGCTGGGTCATCATGGGTAGAGCTGAGCTCAGGTGCCAACAAGTATGCTGATTTAATATCTGAGTACATATCTGAGTTAATTCTTCAAATAAGTAACGCCAGTTTATTTTGTTTCCCATGTCTTGACTGACAGATCTTGTGTTGCCATGTTGAGAGAAATCGGGAGTAAGTGGACAGGTGTTGTGTGTGAACATGTTACTGTAGTTCTAGACTAAATGTGAACATATTTACTCATCTCACCTGCACAAAAAAATGATTCAGTGTTCCTCAAAATTTATAAAAACAGTCAAATGCAAACTCAGAATATTATACAAACCAGCAATAATTAAAGGTAGGTTATGTTTTTTTTCAAAAAACACTTTAGAAAACTGATTCGTGCCTAGTACCAAAACAAACTTGTAGCCAATCAGCAATAAGGGGCGTGTCTACTCATGATGCTGAGGAGAGAGCTAAGACGGCCATTAGCCGAGCTGAGCGACGACAGAAAAATAGAGATGGAGGATAGAAAACAAAAGAAGAAAACGTCTGCGGAACAAAATAAGGCTTGTCTACACCGGACACGACAGTTATTGTGCCGCGCCGCAACAGCTAAAGTCTGTCTATACTGGAAGCGACAAAGCGACCGTTGAAAATCATTTTAAATTTGTGTCAATATGTGATGAATAAAATGCGGCTGCAGTTTTCTGCCGGGGATTTGTCGTGTCGTGGCGTGGCATCCAGTGTAGACAGCATCACTGATTATAATGAGTTCTATAGTATTTTGTCGCACCGCACTGTTCGCGTCCGGTGTAGATACAGTATTACGATAAGACAAGAAGTACGACCCGTGTAAATTTCGGATCAGCTTTCCAGCGCTGGAGAGAACTCAAGGAGCGGTAAGGCCTGTGATCGGATGCCGAGGTTGCTTTGTTTCTTCTCGATAGGTGAGTAACATTGGTTTTGTTTTGTTTCACAGAACTAATTGTTGCCTGGGTTGTGTATGTATGTGTGGGGGGCGGAGCTATCAAAATAGGGGCGAGACCCTTCTGGGGTAGGGGCTTGTTTGTTTTGGTGGTATGAAATATCAACATTGGCTACCAGAAATAACTTATCCCACCTTTAAATATGTTAAATAAGACAAATGTAATTTATGTATTTAATCCTATTTTATTAACCAATGTCATTGCTACTGACCTTCGATTGATCCAATTCAACCATGATAAGCAAAAATGACGCACTTTTAATTTTTTATTGTTGAATGGTGTTGAACTTTTCTTCTCCTGCGTCATATTCTGCATGCAATTTGTTTGAGCGGCGGCCTCTACTGTACAGACATGAATTTTCATTTCCTTCACCTAGCCTGAGGCATATTCATTTTACTTTTGGTGTGAAAGGGTCTTTACATTTGTTAAAGAATAACTTTTTTATATTAAAAAAACAACAAGCAAGCCCTGCCCAGATTTAAAAAGTAACTCAAAAGTAATGTAATGCACTGTAATGTAATGAACTTTCCATAAAAAGTAACTAAGTAATGTAATTAGTTTACTGCTTATTTTATCTGAAACGTTTGTGCTAATTGTGCTTGTGGTTTGCCATTGGCTGTATTTAGAAAGTACAAAAAGACTGCGATTAAGCGTTTGCAAACTGAACCGCACTTAGTTTTGATTTAAGCCATTCACGTGCTTTAGGCTTTTCTGTGGTAATTAGAAAGGTGTGGACAGCTGTTTCCACACAATTGGATTAGCTGTCTATTTAAGTTGAGGTTAGTTCGCTGGCGCGTCAGCGGAAGCATTCAGCCTCATCGTGCGAAGACCGACGAGTGTAAAGACCTGCGACTTCAACCGAGGAACGATACCGACAACGCACTTACCTATTTTGATCTCTTGCTTTATTTATTTCCTCTTTCCCCTTCTATCCTCTTTTCCCACCTCTATCATGTGTTTCCAATACATTCCGGTTGTCTCACAACAACGCTCTTACATCAAACACAGTTGGCAGCTGTCAGTCTGCGGTCAACAAAACAGAGCTTATTCCTCATTGCTTTGCTTCCCAAACTGCACTTAGCATCTTGGGCCTGACTGAGATCTGATCTGGGACTGAGATCGGATCGTCCAGAAGACTCAGCGACTCCTGCTGCGCTCTCTAACAACTTCTCCTTCTCTCATACCCCCCATCAGGTTAGGAAGGGTGGAGGTACTGGTCTTCTCATTTCTAACAAATGGAAATACTCAACTTATACTCCCCTATGCAATAATCACTCATTGGAATCTCATGCTATTACTGTAACGGCTCCGATAAAACTCCATGTTTTAGTCATTTATTGCCCTCCTGGGCAATTGGGCACTTTGTTAGAAGAGCTGGATGTCCTGTTGTCCTCAATCCCCATGGATGGCAGTCCACTTGTAGTCTTTGGTGACTTCAAGATCCATTTGGAAAAGCCTTATGCTGCAAATTATTCACTTCTAGTATAATTTGTCTTAAAACGCCTTACCACCACAAGCACTCACAAATCTCACAGCCTGCTGGACTTAATTTACACACGCAATTGTGTTGCAGACGTTTTGGTAAAACCCCTACACACCTCCGATCTCTACTTCATAACATTTAACCTACATCTTGCTACCTCCGAGCTACCAACACCTCTACCAGTTACTTTAGGCGAAACCTTTGTTCCCTTTCACCTCATATCTTTACTCTGTAGTGTCCTCCTCACTTCTCTCACCTACCCATTTCTCAGCTCTGGATGTGAACACTGCAACTGACACTTTGTGCTCCACTTTAACTTATTGTCTAGACAATATATGTCCTCTCTCCTCCAGGCCAGCATGTGCTGCCCCTTCTAACTTCTGGCTATCCGATGTTATTCGTGAACGGTCCGAACTCAGGGCAGCAGAGAGAAAATAGCGCAAATCAAAAGATCTGTTAGACCTGAGTATCTATCAGTCTTTCTCTGCTGAAGTCCACACTGCCAAGGCTTCATACTTCCATAACAAGATCAACAGCGCACCTGATACACGCAATCTCTTCAAAACATTAAACTATCTCCTCTGTCCCCCTCCACCACCTCTTTAACAGCCTATGACTTTGCTACTTTCTTCACAAACAAAACTAGGTCAATTAGTAGCCAGTTCTCAGCTCCACACATGTTGGAACTCAAACCAACCGCATCTACTGATAAAATTCCCCTCTTCTCCCTCTGTCCCCTCACGGAGGCCGACGTATCCAAACTTCTCCTCAGCCATCCTACAGCATGTCCTCTAGATCCAATACCCTCACACTTTCTCCAAGCAATCTCTCCTACACTCTTACCAGCACTCACACACATCATCAACACATCTCTCCTTACAGGCACCTTCCTCAATGCATTCAAGCAGGCTCGGGTAACCCCACTGCTCAAAAAACCTACATTTAACATTTCACTCACAGATAGCTACAGACCTGTCTCACTCCTTCCATTCATAGAGAAAACGCTTGAACGAGTTGTTTTCAACCAGTTATCCTAATTTCTGTCAAAGCATAACCTACTGGACGCTAACCAATCAGGTTTCAGACATGGACATTCAACTGAGATGGTGCTACTCTCAGTCACTGAAGCCTTGCGGATTGCAAAATCATGATTCCAAATCATCGATTCTCATTCTGTTGGATCTATCTGCTGCTTTCGCATGGTTAACCATCAGATCCTTCTGTCCACGCTCTTATCACTGGGCATCACAAGGATTCCACTTCGCTGGTTTGAATCCTATCTCACTGGCAGGTCAAGGTGGCCCTGGGAGGAATCTAGAGCACATCAACTGATCACTGGGGTTCCTCAGAGATCAGTTATTGGACCACTCCTCATCTCCACATTAACTACAACACTGGGTCCCATCATACAAGCACATTGTATCTCCTACTATTGCTATGCTGATGGTACACTGCTGTATCTCTCATTTCGACCAGATGATCCAACGGTAGCTGCACGTATCTCTTGCTGCTTGGCGGACATCTCGGCATGGATGAAAGAACATCACCTACAGCTCAACCTGGCAAAGACTTAGCTTCTTGTCTTCCCGGCCACTCCAACTCTACAACATGATTTTACCATCCAGATAGATTAATCAACAATTACCCCATCAAGCTCAGTCAGAAATCTTGGTGTAAGTTTCGATGACCAACTCACTTTCAAAGACCACATTGCAAAAACTGCTCGATCTTGCAGGTTTGCACTACACAACATCAGTAAGATCAGGCCCTTCCTTACACAGCATGCAGCACACCTTCTTGTCCAGGCCCTTGTCATTTCTAGACTGGACTACTGCAATGCTCTTCTAGCTGGACTTCCATCATGCACTATCAAACCTTTACAGATGATTCAGAATGCTGCAGCATGATTGTTGCAGCATGATCCAAAAGGGCCCATGTTACACCTCTATTTGCCTCCCTGCACTGGCTCCCGGTTGCAGCTTGCATCAAGTTCAAGACACTGGTGCTTGCATAAAGAACAGCCAAAGGCTCAGCACCCTCCTACTTTCCCTCAGTGATGACAATCTACATCCCCTCCAGAAGTCTGAGATCTGTGAGTGAGCGACGCCTCGTGGTGCCATCACAGAGAGGCACGTTCCAGAACGTTTTCATTCACCGTTCCTGGCTGGTGGAATGAGCTTCCCTCCCTATCCAGAATGCTAAGTCCCTGACAATTTTCAAGCAACACCTGAAAACTCATCTCTTCCATCTTCACTTGACTTCTGCTTCTTCATCTTCATAAAAAAACAACAACAAAAACACCTTTGTTCTCTTTCCTTAACCTCTCCCTGTCTAGCTAGTTTTTGCTCTGAACAATGCCTGAAATGTATTACAAGCACTTCCTGTGACTGTTTATAATGTATCGCTTATTGTATTCCTCAATTGTAAATTGCTTTGAATAAAAGTGTCTGCTAAATTAATAAATGTAAATGTAAATGTAGTTACTCTTTTAGGGAGTAACACACTATTGTACTTTTAAAAGTAACGTTCCCTAGAACTGCAAATTAGATATTTAATATCATAGTTATGTCTCCCAGACTGCAGTAAGACAAAATGGAGACCTTTGCTTAGTTTTTGCTGAATTAAAGCTAGCATATTTATTTCTGTAAGTTAAGTTGACCATATATTTTACACATTCTTATTAATATAAAAAAAAAAGTAATGTACTAGAACCATTACAAAGGATCTGTAGAACCTATTATGAACTTTTTTGTCTTTGTACCACCTCTTTTTTATCAAGAACCAGTGTTGGCTTTATATGGCTCTTGATTCACCATATGGCTTTTTAAAAGATCTACTGATGTTTGAACACAGGAGCAGGGTGCAAACTACGGGGGAGCTATAGGCTCTCCTTATTAAGACATGTTATTGGGGGGGGGGGGGTTGTTTGAGATGAAATAATGGATGAAATGCAGTTGTCTGTGTTCACTTCATCTCGAATTGCGCGCGCAGAAAGCGCTCATCTCTTCCGCAGCTCCGTACGCTTTACATTTTTTTTTTTTTTGAGCAAGATACTGTATGATATTCACGTTACATGATTTAACTGATTATTTATATAGAGAGGGTGACAGTGCACCGCATTAAAATAAATGATGATTCATGTTTTCATAACCACTGGCCAAACTCCAAAACGAAACTAAAATATATTTGGGAGCAAGGGGGCCCCCTGGTGTTTCGTGGGCCCTACGCAGCTTGCGTATTCTGCATATATGGAGGATCGGCTCTGTATGTAACGTTAGGTCTGTAGGTCTGATTTATTAGGCCTAATTGAATGGAGGAATTATGTTATTCTTCTGTAGCCTGACGAGTAACTTTAACCATTGTTCATGTGAACTCAAAGACAGCCCTGATGCTTGGTTGATAGACTATTTGTGGGTGGCTGTTTGTTGTTTCACCTATCAATTTGTGTCGATAACGTATAATAGGGTACATCCTGTATAGTGATTTATCCTATGCAGGGCTGTAACCACCATAGACATTGAGGGGGACAAGTTCCCCCCAATATTCTAAATTGCCAAATGCCCACCCCCCCCCCCAAACATTTGAAATTCTTGGCTCTTGTTAGGATGACAAAAAAAAAAGCTTTAAATGTCTGCTCTGCCTGAGCGGGCTAACAGCGCTCGTCAATGTCAAATAATTGAACTGGCCAATCAAATCAAAGTAGGCGGTGTTTAGCGTTCACAAATGCTGAGCGCCCCACCCTGCAAAGCGTCAGATTAATGAAAGAGAGCGAGGTAAGATGAAAACTGGTTAATCATTTAATGTTTAGTCAACTGTTTTTACGAGATAAATGTTAAATGACCAACAATTATATTCAGTGAAGCAAACTACTCAACTTTTTTCTCAAATATACCCATTTTGAAAGAGAGAGAGAGAGAGAGAGAGAGAGAGAGAGATGAAATGTGCGTGTATTAATTATCTGCATCTGTTTGTCCCTACAAACAATGAAACTGGGAACTTAGTTCTACTTCAAAAACACGTCTACTACTACTGTTGAAAAATAATAAAACTTAATTTTGTTAAAGACATAATCACAAATATATATTCTTTAATAGTAAATCCCCTTTATTTGCCAAAAATTGAAATGTTTAATTTTCATTCATTAAAATATAAATTTAATCAATGTTTTATGCCTTCATCTGATAAACAGTAAAATTTAAATACACAACACAGAATTTCTGAAGAAAAATTTTTGGCTATTGTAAGAGTAAATAAAAATAGTTTGTAAGCATTCAAATAATTAGACATACTAAAACACAGAATTCGGTAACAATAAAACATAAGGTGGGAAACATTTAATAAGGCACTAAACATGTCATTTTTGTTACACTTTTAATAAATTATTGTTAAATTATATAAGTTTTCATGATTTTAATTAATTAGACATGTTTTTGATTAATATAATTTAATTTGAACATTAAAAAGGAGTCCAAAAATATATATATAAAAATTAATGTAATCTAGAAAAATTGAAACAGAAAAAAATGAATTTAGAAAAAAATAAAACAGAATTTGGCAAAAAAATAAATGATTTCATAGGGCCCTACATATATATGTAATTCCCCCCCATGTTTAAGATATGGTTACGGCCTTGCTATATTGTGCTTGTATAAAGCAAGTAGTTCATACACTTGTAGCTGTTATGTATATTTGTAAGTCCATCGCAAGCGCACAACCTCCCCCCGTTATACAAAAAAGTGGGCTCCCCCAAAGTCCACGGTATAGTTCGAACACTGCACAGGAGAGTTCACATCATTGAATGTTTTATTGCCATAAAAAAAGCAAAGATGCCAGGAAAAGCAGCATTTTAACACATGGCCGATGTCCAAGTTGTTCTCACAAAGCCTGTGTTTGACTCACACTCAGCTCATGCACGAGCTTAGCTGACCCAAACACAATAGCGCATTATGAGGCAGCGGCGCAGGAAAGAACCAGAAAGGCCTGTCCTATTCAGCCCACAGAACATGTAGGTGAGTTCCAGACCAGCTCTCTCTCTCTCTCTCTCTCTCTCTCTCTCTCTCTCTCTCTCTCTCTCTCTCTCTCTCTCTCTCTCTCTCTCTCTCTCTCTCTCTCTCTCTCTCTCACACACACAGACATTCCTGTCATTACGGTGACTCTCCATAGGCATAATGGGTTTTATACTGTACAAACTGTATTTTTTCCTCTTCCTCTATAAACATACCTCTATTAACACCTTCTCCTCACACAAAAAACATAAACTGTGTTGTTTTAGATTTTCATAAAACTTCATTATGTTCTATAAGCCAAAAAAAGGTCCCCACAATGTCAAAATGTACTGGTATTACTGTCCTTATGGGGACATTGGGTCCTCACAATTTAGGGAAGTACAGGTACCCCCCCCCCCACACACACACACACAGGGGCTAGTGGGGGGGGAAGGGTGATGGAGTGCATACGGCCCAGGTGTCTGGGGGGCCCGAGATCGCCTACTGGCCACCGGGAACACCGGGACTTTCCATTCAATAGTGGGCCGAACGCCGAAGGACACCTCCCCGATATCAGGTGCTGTTTTTAAATTACAGAGCATGCAAAACCGCATACAGCAAATATTACCAAAGCGCGAAGCATCCGCCAGCCGCGCATCAAAGAGAGCGGGATCAGTCTCCCGCACACTGTCGCGCTTCTGCCACCATAATAAACGTTAAACAGCGCAAGTCGCTTGATCCATTCAGATGTGACACAGAATTGTTATACAGTTGTGTGATATGAGAAAGTTGAGTGATTCTGGCTGAAAACAGCCACGGCAATGAGGTATATTAGAAAATGCTAATAGGCTTGTCAATTCATCGCCATAGTAATTTAACTTGAAGTTATTAACACTGTATAAATGTCTATGTGTTGGCAGAAATGTATTTAAATTACTGTTATTACATATTGGGGAATATGCTATTTTAATTTCATAGAAGCTCTTTTGTAGTTTTTTTACTATAAATTGAATAGTTTCATAAAGTTTCATAATTTGATAATATCAGGCTACTTATTTTAAAATCCATATAACCATGGTAATGAGGACCATGGTTTTATTTCTTGTGACCACCAGCCTACTTGTCAGTTAAACTCTGGACACTTACTTTTTTTAGATGTTTAGTTCTAATTAGTTTTAATTGAAGTAAAATGTTAATTCAATAAGGGCCTGATTAAAGATAAATATCTATTAAATAATATCTTATAAATATCTTAAAAAATCAACATGTCATTCCAAACCTGTATGAATTTATTTCTTCTGTGGAACATAATTTGATAAATGCGAGAAATTTTGGTCCATACAGTAGAAATCAAGGGTAACCAAAATGGTTTGGTAACAATCTACAACATTTGTTTTCTGTTCAACAGAAGAAAGTCATTTGGAACGGCATGAAGCTGATGGTGTGGCTTTTTTATGTGACAGAAATGCATTATTAAGTTTGTGGCATTTGTCGTGAATTCAGTAATAGCGATCATTACTGTCCTGTTGTGTCTTGTTTCACCCCAAAAGTTATTTGACAGGTTATGATTCCAACTCCCCCCTCCCACACACACACTGAACATGTTTTGAGGGGGCCCATAGCAAATTCAGTGCACAGGGCCCAGAACTCCTAGCGACAGCCCTGCACACACACACATGCAGCATCAAAGACTCACAGTATCTTGCCAGTGAAATAGACTTAAAAGTTGACATACACTTTATGGTTTTGCTCATATCCTTAGGAACATCCTAAACTGTTTGCAGGAAAGAAAAGTATGCAGATTTTATCATGCATTATGTGTTAGTAGTTTATGTTACAGCACTCTGCCAAGAGTTATGCAACAGCTGCCACCCCTGATTTATTCACTGAACTGATTTTATTGAAACTTTCTAGCGCCAGCAAAAGAACATATTTTGAATATGTTAAAAGTTAAGTCTAATATCAAGAGTTTTCTGAGTCCAGCGTCTTCCTACAAGTCTCTGCATGACATCAAGTAGCAGTTACAAACCTGAACTGCACAGTTTTGAAAGTAATTAAATGTTTAATGTGTTAAAGCAAATGTTAATATTGTTTCCTTTACTTGAAACTTAATGCACTACACTTCGACAGGATATATATGTAATTTTGAGTAGTACAGAGTGTGTGGACCTGAAACTAAATCAATTTTACATTGGAAACATAAATTAAGCAATCAGTGTGAAGTTTTATACACATACAATTCAATAAAATCAAAGTCTAATTGGTTATGAATACAAAAAAAAGAAAAACATATATATATATATATATATATTTATAAATATGCTGTATATATATCTCACATGTTAAAACAACTTGTACCTGAATCAATAGATTTCATATATTTCATTTATATTAATTCAATATCTGCCAAGTAGCCATGTAATAAAAATAAAAAAAACATTCAAATACATTGCAACAATAGAGAGAGTCTGTGAATTCTTTCTTTCTAACATGCGGTAAAAGAAAATGTCTGGGCAAAACCCTGCTGAAGCCATGAGGCTGTGAAAGTTACAAGTTTGTGTAATAAATAGTGGGATAGAATAGCATTTGGCAGCTGCTGGCATTACATTAATGTTCCTGAAACGTTACGAGTGATTTTTCGCTCAGACTAGCCATAAGAGACGCTGTTTGGCTCGCTGCCATCGAGGGCATTTTAAAATGAGACTCAGTCCACAGGGAAAATGATTTCATCTGCTGTGTGTGTGTGTGTGTGTGTGTGTGTGTGTGTGTGTGTGTGTGTGTGTGTGCAGAGTTTAATTAATTGATATGAAAATGTAGTGCAAAAAGTGAATTCCCACAGATGTTGATTGACATAATTAGTTGGATTCTTAATTTATAATTAGCAACAGTAGGTTCTAGTTTCAGCAAGCCGAACTACACACACACACACACACACACACACACACACACACACACACACACACACCACACAGTGTGGACAGATAAACTCTAATATTTGAACACGAATGACTGATGTTTGGGTCCCATCCAGCATCTCTCTGTGTGTGTGTGTGAGTGTGTGTGTGTGAGAGTGTGTGTGTCTGAACCACAGAGCCCTGAAGGCGAAGCCTGAAGAGCTCTTGGGTTTTGGCACTCCTGCATCTGCTTTCTGGATCCTCTGCAGTTTTCTGTGGAGAAAATATGCATGTTGCAGTAGCCACTTTAGTCCTTTAACTCCTCTTACACTGCCGCTCCTGATTGGCTGGAGGAGTTTGGACCAGCTCCAGATTGGATACTGAGATATGAGATATGACTGTTAGATGGCAGTGATCCCAAATAGTGGCAGAATGTGGTCTATAGGGTGGAGAGAGATAGACTGGTAAATACAAAGAGATGAGAGGTGTGTCCTTCAGATCACAGCAAGTCTTTAGTGAAGCCTGTAATTTGTAATTGATAAAATAATTCCAATTTAATATACATCACTCATAATTTCACTTCATTGACATGAAGACATGAAGACAAACGAAACCTTTGGGGAAAACAAATGAGCCTAAGCTGGTCTCAGCTGGTTTGAGCTGGTGTTTAGCTGCTCTCTAAGCCTGAAAAGTGCAAACAAAGTCTCCTGACAATTTTAGATTTTGACAAGTTTGTGGCAAATTTGTATCTCATTCATAATTTTGTACAACATACTCATGTCACACCGAGAGTTAAGTTTAGGGGTGTAGCTTCAGGCTTACTTTTCATACAAATCATGTATTTTCCTACAAATCACATTTTTACCAGTTCGTACAAAATGTGTACTGCTTGAAATACTTACATTTCCCCACCAGATAGGGTTGGAAAAGTGTCCAAATGCATATAAAACCAGCAAAAAAAGCATTATTGGATTTGGATTTTTGGTTTGAGTGACAAGAGTGAGTAAATGTAGTAATTAAATGACCAAATGTATTGCTTTAAAGCACGAGTTACATTATGATTACACATAGTGGCACGTGTCCGATTCTTCCTGCATTTGGCAGATGCTTTTAGCTTTTATTTTATTAAGTTCATGCATTTCCTGTTGAACCCATGATCTCAGCATTGCTATCTTACAGTAAGGCGTGTTTGTGAGATACAGAACAAATTAAATGTTGTGTCATACACTTTTCCAATAAAGCATAACAGAGCAGTATTCACATTTTCATTACCCTTCAAACTGCGCAAATTTAAATTGTGAATTGAAAATACGCACAACGTAAAAACTTATATTGCAAAAAAGTGTTTACGCTCGCATGAGATGGTTTTTCAGGCAATTCGAAAAAGGAAATATATTTCAAAACTGCTATAGAAACAGTTTTTTTCGCATTTAAAGGTCACCTAGCACGCGTAAAAGTCACATAATCATTCTTTAATGTACTATAACCTCCAAGAAACACCTCGTATGTGGCTGCTATTAAGGCTTTTAATGCTTGGATAATGATGGATAAAGATAAAGATACTGTATATGTCTACGTTTCCTTCAATTAAAAATAATGGTTAGTGCAGTGGCTGCGATTATACATAAACCTACCAACACCAGTCGTAATGACTTATCACGAGAGCAAAAAATTACGCTTAGTCGCATTAAAATCGATTAATGGAAAAACCCTCATTTCACAATCATTTTTATTGATATTTATAAAAATAACACATTTTTGCAGTAATCTGTAATGAAAACATACCTATAGTTACACCTTTGCAAGTCTAATCTATTAAATCATCAGCTAATGTATCCACATCCCATTCTTAAACCTCAAATATTGCTTGAGGAGAAATAAGAAATAAGATCCATTTCTGTTACAGTCAAGTCAAGAACCCTGGATTTGTCTTCAGCTCCGAGCCACATTTGCATAAAGACATAAATAACCATAATCTAGACCTTTTAAAGGTAAAGAAGGGAACGTTTCAGTGCTAAATTAGAGTTACCTTCCCAGCATTAGTGTAATCTTGTTCATTTGGACAATAAACGGCACAAACTTGTTCCTTGGTCAGTTCACAAATCTCATCTATATTCTTGTAAAGACTCTTGTAAGCGCTGCGTCAACACATGGCCAAGCTCAGCATATGTGGCCACGTGGCAGCCATCTATCACCTGCTAGCATGTGAGACTGTAACAGCACACATAAACAGGGGAGATATACAATCCGCAAATGCATTTGTGTCAGCTCTCAAATACTCCCCCATCGGCCATTTGAACGGTCATTTAAAACGCGGACAGGACTGTGAACAACAGCGGCAACAATACGAGATATGAATCATATCACGCAGCGGGGAGTAAACATACACAAAGCCATTATTTATGGATTATGTAAGACATGCAGAGATGATTTAGAGTCTTTTCAGTATGGTGGGCTTGCATAATTGGAGACAAATGCATGTATAAACTGCACTGTTGAAATTTATATTTGAATCAACTTCTGGGGAGCTGTGTGGGTTGGGTTTATGAACGCATAATAGTTCTAAAGAGATTCTAAAAGGGGTTCTACAGACTAATGATATAGGAAAACCTTTAAA
>QVTF01012528.1:0-17215 GCA_003573665.1 Oxygymnocypris stewartii
AAGGGTTTTACCACAATAAACTCCTACTTTACTGTTTATTCATAGTAAGTTAGTTTTTGTGGTATATAGGTATTAAGGTTCTAGAATATGGTCATACATTATGTGCTTTATAAGAATTAATAAACAGCCAACATGCTAGTAATATACATACTAATAAACTAGTTTATAGTGAATGGTTTTCCATAATCTAAAGTGTTACAGAAGACTTGTGCTCACCAAGGCTGCATTAATTTGATCAAAAATCAAATATACAATAAAAACAATAATATTGTGAAAAATTATTACAATTTTAATAATAATTTTAAATAATATATGTTTGATCATTTTAAATATTGTAATAAATTTGATACTCCATAAACTTTTTTATTTATTAATTAATCTAAATCCGTGCTGTGTCACTGTTACTGCAAACTGATTTTTTCATTGTATTTTTTTAAGACTAAGTTGAAATAAGTTCAAAAGCATTTACTGTAATTGAAATAAAAGTATTTTGTAACAAGTGTCTTTACTGTCACTTCTTGAACAAATAAAATCCATCCGTGCTGAATACATATTAATGAGAAAAAAATCCTACTGACTTTTGATTTTTACATTTATAAGAGTGAGTTTTAATCATCACACTTCCATCTCTCTTTCATTCTGATGGCTAACAGTCCATTAACATGCTTTAATACATGGTGAAATCATGCTGACATGGAATTGTATGTTGGCCGGTTAACATGCATGCAATGTTCACGATGCAGAGAGAAAACATCGTGAGACTTTCAGAAATTATCTTTGTACGAATCATTGGTACAACCGTCCCCGCTCTCCAGGAACTGTACTCATCCAGAGAGAGCGACAGAGCTGGTAAAATCACTCCGGACCCTCACATCAGCACACTCCTCTTTGAGCTGTTCGACGCTACAGAGCCCTGAGCACCAGAACGACCAGACACAGAACCAGTTTCTTCCCTCAGGCAATCCATCTCATGAACACTTGACAATAAACACTGAACACAAACACTATTACACATTATTTATTCACCACACACACTTATTTATTCATTTCTAATTTGCACATATCAGTCATTCTGTTGCACTGTGGAGCTTATGTCACTATAACAAACTCCTCGTATGTGTAAACACCTGGCCAATAAATCTAATTCTTATTGAATCTAATTCTTCTGCTCAAGGCAAACATCACACAACTGCTCCATTTGCAGTCCTCAGCGCTCACACACTCTGATCAGCAGGCTATGGGAACATTACAGAAGCCGTATCAGTATAAACACACTGCCATCAAAGCATCGCACCGTGTAAGTGTTACTACAGATAAAGCAGCACTGCAGAAGAGTGAAACTGAAGCCCATACTTCACTTTCTGATGAAAGGACGTAAATCTCGTATACAAGCGGAAGATATGAAGTTTGTTTGGTCAGGAACTGGAACTCATTAAAAGCTCTTTCTTGGCAGGCAAAAGATTGCATTTTTAAGATTGCTTCAAAGATGACTTAATAACAGCACAGGATGTTTGCTGGACCAACCGCGGTCTCTGCCAAGCCTGAAGAGGCCATTTGTCTCGCCAGGAAAGAGAGGAGAACCAAACTGATGACGGAGTAAAACCACCAGAACAAACTCATGACTTCGTACAAAGTGTATGTGTGTATATACATATCTATACATACATGAAATAGAGAAATCTTGTATTTGGCCATACTGTATCTAATAGGAATGGTTTATGACAATTATTGATACTGACTAGTTCATCTAGATTTTTGAAATCTACTTGTTGTTTAGACAACAAACTAGTTGATTTTGAAAATATGTAGTTATGAACATGCCAAAATTATACCTAAATGCAAACAATATTATTAAAGTTAAATCAAACCAAATCCATACAAAAATGTTGTTACTTGAAATAAATGTTAAGTGAAATAAAATAAAATATAAAAAAGCTAGTTTACCAATGACAATGCTTCACATGTTCATTTATTTTAATGTTAACTTAATGTACTAAAATATCTAAAACTAATACTAGAAAAAATATAAAAAAGACTAATAAAATTAAGAAAAACCCACAGCATAATTACAAAAACATTACTAAAATTAATTTCAATATTTTCTATAATTAAAATCTAATTAAAAATGTCACAAAATGTAATCTCTCACTAATATGAAAATAATGCTGTTGCACTTTAGAATGATTGAGATGGTGTCATAGTTTTTGTTAAAACTGTAAGACTGGTGCCAATGTGTCTGGGCCCCCCCTTCTAGAGGACAAAAGGCCCCCTTGGGAATCCACAAAACTGTCCCTTGCATACGTCATCCAGGACGCAGCACACTGGGGGGTTCACACCCTGTACTGACGGTCTACACGATGGGCCTGGTACAGACATCATTTCCCCCTCCCCTCATCACCTCAAATTCACTGAAAAAATCCATGCAATGTAATATGTACAAATAAGTAACCATACATGTTTGATATCTTTTGAAATGTCTCAGTGCGCCTGGTAAAATGGTCTCATTCTCCCAATCATAATGAAAAGCTAAAAGAAGTTCTAAAATCTGAGAAGTATAGTGTACAGCCTGGGAACGTACCCTCCCCCATCCCCTACCCCTACTCAAAACATCTCCTGTATGTAAATAAGTAATCCCGGCCACAGGATCTCCAGAAGCCATTTGGTTGCAAAATTCTAAAGACTAATTATAATGACAAGATACCACCTGGGTACCCACCTGGGTGGGTCTATTGAATTATCTGGGTATATAAGGGAAAGGGACACAAACATCTGGGAGTCAGTAAGCTGATTGCCCGCACATGTCACTTGTGTGTAGTTTTTCATTGCCAGGTAGTAATTTCTACAAATTCTTCAATTCCTGAGTTATTGTTATGTTATGGTTAACCGTTGATTCTATTCTTGTAACATTGGAGCTTCGAATTATTGTTTTGATTACCTGGTCAATAAATTGTAACGTTTGATTCTATTCTAACTGCCTCTGAAGAGTGCTTTCTCTCTACTAGATTAGTGGATTCGTATATTTCCGCAAGCCTGCGTCAGTTTTAGCGACGGCTAATATCCGGCATCTTTTAAGTGTGCTTGGGTGTAGGGACGGGCTAATTTCCGTTCAGTGACGGTGAACGCCGTCTGATCAGACTGAATTCGGGTACGTCCACACCTCTGACTTTGATTTAATGTTACTTTAAACAAAGATTTGGCCAATCCAAAGCTATTACGAGTGTAGTATATTGATCTGCTAACATATCTGATAGTGGCCAAAACCCTTTACTGAAGTAAACGATTGAATTCGAGTTCTGAGGGTGCCCCATGAGGGTTACTGATGTCTCTGATTGTGTACGTGTGAATTTACGGCAAATCTTAGATACGTAATCATAATTTACCTCTGACTGATGACCGGGCCTGACGAGATTGTGTCCGTGAGACCTGTGGAAAACAGGACCTCTGAGCGATATAGTTTCCCTATGTCTGGACGGGTAAAGTATTAAAAAGAGCTGATAAGAATAACCGATCTTTCGTTCCTGTTTTAATGATGCACAGATATCATTAAAACCCTTTTCATTTTATGGAGTCAGATGAAATAACGAGACAAAATATATAATAAGAAAAAGTGTTCCATTTTAATGTTCTTGTTGTGTCGTGAAAAGGAAAGACTGTAACACGCAAAGCCCTTCACCCGCGGAACGACTGCCGCCATTGGGTCGAATCGAGGCGGGCCTTACAATATTATGATGAAAATACTGGCGTTAATTGTATTACTGCAGTATTTTATTACAGTCCAGTCCAAGAGGGGCTTACAGTATGTACTCGCTGTAGTAGATTGTGCTGACCTAACAAACCCACTTAGGGAGGAAGGGACTTCCCAGGGGACAGCTTCATCTCTTTAGGTTTAAACGTCCTTTGGGACTCTAAGTCACCTTTCTAAAACTTCAGAGAGCGAGAGAGCAATTAGAAAAAAAGGCTGTTTGAAAGTCACCGGGATGGATGGGGAAAGTGTCCCCCACAGGCCTGTTTTTCTTCATCTACAACTCTCTTTCTGTCACGCACACACACACACACACACCTCTGCCACTGTGTGCTCACAAAACTTTCTCAATAAAGCTGTCCATGGCTCACTGCCCAAACCTCCCTCAGAAGGCCAAGACAAACTCAGAGAAATGTGTTTTATGATCTACAAGGTCTTAACAGCTAGACAGACAATTACTTGCTCTTCAGCATCTGGGACAATTTTAGCAGGAAGTTGAGTCGCATGGAAGATTCACACACACACACACACACACACCACACCACCACACGCACACGCACACGCACACGCACGCACATGCACGCACACACACACCACACGCACACCATACACACGCGCTCACACACACACACACACACGCACGCACACACACCACACCCACACACACACGCACACACGCACACGCACACGCACGCACACGCACGCACACACACACACACACCACACACACACACACACACGCGCTCACACACACACACTCAACGCACACACACACACACGCACACACACACACACACACACCACACACACACATTCACTCACTCACACACACGAGCGCACAAACCATACACACACACACACACACACACACACACATCACACACACACACACACACACTCTCGCTCACACAGCACAGCACTCACTCACAACACAAACACACACACCCACACACACACAGTCACACACACACACACACAACACACCACACACATACACACACACACATACACACACACTATTACTACGACTGATAATTTAGCTTTCTTAGATAGTTTCACCTGTAAATTAAAATCCTTTCATCAATTACGCACCCTCAAGTTGTTATGAACAAAAACCTGTGCATTTGCATACAATAAAGCTGTGCAAATAGTTGAAAATTCTTCAAAATATATTTTGTGTTATGCAAAATATTTGGAAGTGACATGATGGTGAGTAAATTATGACAGAATTGTTCATTTTAAACAAACTATCCTTTTAAAGTGTCATTGTGGAAAAAAAAATAAAAAAATAAATCACTATACAAATTAAATATAAAAAAATTCACAGATTAAAATAATGTAGTTCAATTTGACAAGACTATTATAATAGCACACCTGTGCATGTTTATTTCTCTTGTGAATGTGAAGATATGCTGTGTATCAGCACAAGACACGGACTGTCTAAACAACTCTTATTTGGACATTTAGCATGATATTTTGATTTGTTCTACACTGCATAATTTAGCACAAAGCAATTGTTAAACTGCCAAGTATTGTGTTTACCAAACTCAATAAATAAATATGTTCTAAAACACATCTTTCTCATTCAAAAGCCACGTGTAGATTACTTTCATCACTTCATAAGCAAGACTGAACCCCCTCTGGAAGATCTTTCAAACGGAGACGGCAGGCAAGCGTTAGAATGAAGGCAAACCTCATTATGTCAAAACCATCAACGATTTCAATCAGCCGTTCGGATCACCTTGAAAAGACAGTTAAGCCAGCTAACAACAAAAGATTGTTTCTTTAAACTCAAGTGTCAAACGGCAAGCAGAAAACACCTCCATCTGATCCCACAGATCACTTGTACAGGGTTCAGGCCGTGCAGGTCCTTGAGGAGATCTTCTGAAACACTAGATATCAGGTGTAACAGCTCCGCACATCACACTGCGGAGAGCCCTGCTGCGGAGACCATACGACGCCATCAAGAGATAAGCGCTATTTCACAGAGTAAACACTTGTATGAGAGCCTTATTGAATGCAATCTTCATAAATCATTGGCATGTCTTAATGAAGTTAGGAGGAAGTACGATCACTTGAGTAATTACACTTTCAACACTTCTGATTTTCCTATTGAACGTTTTTCATCTGATTTAAGTGATTTGTAATACAGCTCTTGTGTTGTGTTCATGGTCACAAATCAGTATCAACATAATAATCAGTCAATCCAGTGAGAGTCCAGTTGAGTTAAATACACGAAACACTTCTGCTGTGTTTATCACTCTATTCTATAAACTCACTGATATTCAGAAGTTTGGGGCAAGGAACATTTTCATTTTATTTGAACAGAAAATGTATACTTGTATTCAGCAAGGATACATGACATTAATGAAAAGTCATAGTAAAGGCTTTTAAATTATTACATAAAATCTATTTCAAATAAAAGCTTTTCTTTTGAACTTTTTATTCATCAAAGAATCCTGAAAAATGCATCATGGTTTCCACAAACTGCTAAGCAGCACAACAGCTTTTTTACATTGATAATAACAGAATAATAATAAAAACAACTTCAGAAGCAAATCAGCATATTATTATGATTTCTGAAGGATCATGTGACACTGAAGAAAGGGGAAATGATGCAAACATTTCAGCTTTGATCACAGAAATAAATTACTTTTTCACATATATTCACACAGAAAACAGCTATTTTAAATTGTAATATTATTTCACACCAAATTACTGTTTTTAATTTGTCTTTGATCAAATGAATGCAGTTCTGGTAAGCACAAGAGACTTAATATACATTATATGGAGAAAACCTATTAATCTTAGCAGGTTAACATGTCCCAGACCGAATCTTCTTAAAAATTAAAATCCTTAATATTTTGTTATTTTGTATTATGCAGTAACCGTTTGATCAACTCTAAAAGGCACTCAAGGCCGTACTATTGTGTTAAAATAAAGTCAGCAGGCACTCTGCTGCATGTCAAACTCAACTGTGCCCTTCAGCCGTGACTATACTCACAAAACAGCACAGCCTCCGCTTCAAACACACACATACTGACGGCTGTCTTAACTTAGTAAATGAGATATAATTCCCGTTTACAGTTTCAGGCCTTGAATGGAGTTTAAGAGCAAACCAGGAACGAGAGCAACATCGCACGGTGAGGATGTTTTTCTTCCCAGCCGAGTATCGTTTTACACCGGATGAGTGTGTTAAGTTGAAACAGACATTGTTGAGCTTTCTCTGGCTCCTGTGGAAGCCGCTTTGGCCGTTTCTGCCGTGCTTGTTATAATGTGGCCGGCATTACTGGAGAGGTGGATTCAAATGAACTCCTCCTGTCTCGGGTCAAACGCCCCGGACCCGTTCCAGCCAGACGCTCGCAAACATGACAGCAACAAGGTCTTTCTAACAATGCTGTGATCCCACGTCTGTGTGTTTACACAAATTATTTATTTCTCCGTCTTTCTCTTCTGGCTGGATTAAGGGAATAATTAGTTTTGGGTTCCAGCTCAGTGGCGGTGACATTTCTCCTGAATGTACTGATTGAGGATGTGCGTGTCAGGGCTTTGGGCTCCGGGAGGGATGTTGTGAGCCGTTTGAGAAGGACACGGGGTCTGACAGCACTGCTCCAAGACCTGAGGAGCTTTATAGAGAGCCGGCATCAATACCAGCCTTCACCTCGCTCACGAGAGACGCCGTGTTACATCTACAGTCACCACTGCTGAGAAATCGATTACTCATGCCTGGAAAGGCAGGCCATGAGACACGGAAGCCTATAAAAGACGTGCATTGCCATGTGATCTCGATAAAAATAAAAGCGGTTTTCTTTTGGTCTGGAGGTAAGAAAAGCCAGCTGCATCACGGTTGATCAGGGACTCAGTGAAGTTGAAACAGCTCTACTGTACGTCTGTCAGGGATCGAGCGCATCCAGAAACAGGCAGCAGTAGAAGAGACTACAGCGACCAATACAGAAGACGAGACGTCTGCATGGATATAAATATGTTTGACAGACGCAGATTAAATAATTAGCAGCTGAACAGAGAAACCGAGAGTAACGGTTTCAGACTATTAGAAAACAAGACAGAGAAATAAATAATACTGAATGGAATAATTAGCAAGTGAGGGACATGCAATTAAACTACAGTTCAAAATAGATTGAATGGTAATAATAATAGTTTAAATATTATACAATGTAAAAAACCTGTTTAAAATGTATTCTAGGAGAATATATTATAAAATGCAATTTATTCCTGTGAATTGTTTGTGCCGCTTCACATTTTTGTTGAAACCATGAGACATTTTTATTTAAATGCAAATCTTTAATGACATTATAAATGTCTTTACTGTCACTTTGGATAAATCTAACGTGTCCCTTGCTGAATCAAACTATTTATTTCTTCAAAAAACAAACCAAACACTTATCTTGCTGATGCTGTTATTTTAGTGTGCTTAACAACATCATCCCTACTTGGCTTTACACATGAAATCATGGAAACTTGATGAACTCGTGCACACACTGACGTGTTTTACATGAATATCCATGAACCGCAGGAATCCTGAGAGACTGCGATGTGCCGGAGACACTGCGAGACTGACATGAAAGCAGCAGCACTTCAGCTAATGCTCAAACACAAGGGCCAGCCATCACGAGAAGCTGCTCTGAATGTCCTTTCAGCAGCTCAAACACAGGCTCGTCATTGTCTCGCGCTCACTCTGGAAGTCAGGTCCCCGCCATTGATTCCCATTGTGCATCGTTCTCACACCGTCTGACTTCATGGAAATCTCTAAGCTCAGTAAATGCTCATATATATTCATACTGCCTTAAAACCACATTTAGAGCCATAGAAGTGGTTTAACAGTGGGTCTGGCTTTGCATGGCTGGACAGCGGTTAATGAGCCAATCAGAGCTCAGCGCTACTGGAGGGCAGAACGATTGCTTGATTTTTAATATCTTCAAATACTTCTGCATGAATTATGTAATTACAGGTACAGCAGAGCTCATCTCTATTCTTGAAGTAATAGTCTGTGCTGCTTAAAGACCATATCCGTGTGAGATTGAAGCTCGTTTGACTAAATGAACAGTGTGTCGTTCCTTTAACTGGCTGGTGTTTGATCTGGAATTGTTACGGACTGAAACAACCTCTTTACTCGTCCCAACGCTCACACAAAGGGTTCAAAAAAGAGATACGTTCTTTCAACCTGAACAGAGTTCTAGGACAAGAGCTAATTAAAAAAGTGACTTTAATTTCTTTGTGAAGTTTGTTATAAAGAAAAAAAAAGAGCTACTTATTGACTCAATGTTAAAAGTGCTGTACAGAAAATGACTATATTATTAAGAGTTAGGCTCCAGGTTCAGCAAGGGTCCACAGACACGGTTACAAGAGTGAAATGGAAAGGCTACACTGTAAAAAAAAAAAGCAATTTTAATGGTAAAAGACTGTAAAAAACTACTGTTAACTTTTTTTTGAGACAAAAGTATCGCAAAATGGTTCCATGTCATGTGACACATGCATATTGTATATGTTTATCCATGCACTGTTTAATGAAAATACACGACTGCATATTGATGAGACTATTAGTGCCATACTTCACTCCAACTCGCTCAGGAAAACCTGCGAGAAATCAATATGAATAAAAATACCACACAAAACACAATCCATGCACCTTCGTCTCTGAGATGAATTTATCAGTCATGCTCATAGCAGCAACAAGTTATCGTATTCACTTCTGTCATTATGACTGTCATCTGACAACCGGAGATACTCAACTGTGAATACAGTATCATTTATTAATCATGATTTCTCAAAACAAGGAATCAACATCATTAGATTTTCGGTCATATGACCCCAGATCAGTTTGAATGTACCGCATGTATTGCATGTATTTTTTTTTAAGCTTGACGCTGGTGGCTATCCACTGATATTATGGATGGATGAGCACAAAAAAAAACATTGCGGTCCTAAAAATTATTCTGAAATATGAAATTGAAATTTTTGGTTGAACTAAACTTTTAAATTCCGCAAAGTTTAAACTATTTCTACTGCATTGTTAAAGTTCTGGCAACCACAGCTGCTGGTTTTTACCATACATTTCACTATTTATTTATTGAACAGAAACTCAGTCGGAGGAGGAACAGAGATTTAAAAGCTCTAGTCCGTCTGTTTTCTCAGCGTGTCCCTGTGCTGCGTCTCTCTGGACTTTTTGAACACTTGCATCTGGCTGTCAGGCTTCGCTCGGAGTTGAATCGGGGTGGAGGTGGGGCGGGGGGGCTGTGTTAGAGGTGCTGGGGTGTACTGTTTTTTCCCTCCAGCTTGCCAGGGAATGTGCCTTTGTTCCTCTTCAGAGATGTCTGACATATGCACACAGAGAAGGGGCCATTGCCCTGACAGGAAATGCTTTTTGCATCCCATTTCACTTTTGTGATGGGATGCGTTTCAGAGCAAACCAGACTATTCAATGGAAGGGGTAGGGAAGCATCGAAGAATGCAGCAGGCACATTGCATTTATCCTACTCTATATCTGTCTGCATTCAAAACCAAAGACATATGTCACAGGCACATGAATGCAGATCCTAAATGGAGAATAAAACAACGGTTTTTCCTTTTTCTGTGTTGAATCAGAACTGGCAGATGACGATGTTAACGCTTCGTTAATGCACAAATGAGTGGGGCGGGTAATGAGTTAAGAGTTTACTGATAAACTGTCATGCTGTTTGCTTACCCACCAGAGGTGCTCATCTTTCTGCAGTCTTTCCCCTATTAACTTTAATTAATCACAACAACTTAATTAACAGAGCTTAATTATTACAGAGGAGTAGGCTGAGCTTGAAACAGAGTGCCTTGGTTTGAGAAACCTGAATTCTCAAAAGCATGACTTGAACTGAAAACGGATGCTGGTGGTGGTGATGATGATTAGTCATTTTGTAAAGATCCTATATAATAAATGATGTGTGTGTGTAACTAGTAGGCTTAACACAGTATACTAGTTATATCAATTATAAGGGACAATATATCACGAATGAAACGTACTTGGTAATAACAGTTCCTATTTGAATGTCCTAATAGTTAACATAGCCTTAAATAATGTGAAGTCGTGGTATAGGGCACGTTTTTATTTCTCACATGTGCAGAGACACTTATCATTCACAAAAACAAGTTCAGTATGCAAGACAAAGAACAAACAAATGATACCTGACAATATCCTGCATGTGAAGCTATCAATACATTGAGAATAATATATATATATATCCCACATTTCAGTGTTATTTTAATTTTGTATTAAATGAAATAAAAAATAAAATGCAATATTCAGAAACAAACTGCCTTCCATTATGTTTATGCAACTACAATATTATGGCTAGTATGGCGTGTAATTTGGTGCTTTGAAAACACCTCAGAAAGTTTTCATATCTGGCAGCAAAACCTTCCATAATGTATTTCCAAACAAATAACTGTCGGTAATTTCAAGGTTTAGGACTCCAGAAAAGTACTCCCATCAAGTGTATTCAGTGAATCCCTCTAAAGAGTAAATACTCTCATAGAAACCCTTAGAAATGAGAGAATGAATAAGATGCTGGCAGCTCATTGTTTAGCACTAGAGGACACAGACTGCTTTCCGTGTCAGCCAAACGCGTTTCATTTCCTTTCTTCTGTGCCACAGCAATTTACACCAGCAACAACATATTGCTGCATGTTAGTGGAGCACGTGCATATTATTTTATTTGTATCATGCATTTTACTGTTTGCACACTTTTTTGTGCTGTTTTGAACAAGCTCTTACCATCTTTCTGAACAAAACAGATTTTTAATTGTCTCTAAAGTAGGAAGACGGTATTTGGTTACACTGTTTGCATACGTTTTAAATGCCTTCGCTCTGTACACAGAAAGATCTTCTCAAATAAAGCCTCAATTAGTTTAAATGTTAGAGTCGGTGCAGGCGCCGTGAAACCTCATATGTATAAGAATCTCCGAGCAGACAGAACTAAATCTCATTCACATTCTCTGACAAAGGCCTTAAACTCTCGAAGAGAGACGGACCAGGGAGAGTGATGATAGAAAGCAGCAGCCGGAATATATGACTTCATGTATACCATATGAAGGGATTTAAAGAAACAAATCCTATCATTACGAGTCGAAGTTTGTTCTTTTCGTTCTTTAAGAGAAAGCCAAAGATCTGTTCTGGTGCCGTGGTTCACACACTATCTCTCTACTGAATATGTCTGATTAATAGACTAGTGACAGACCGATATATAAGCATGTCTGACTATATTTGGCTATTATGACATTATTTCATCAATCAATAACCATGCCTAATTGTGTGATTATCAAAAGTCTTACATTCATAACAAAATTAAATATGTCATACATCTGTCATCTATTTGCGGATCTCTAACTATCAGTAAACATTGATTTTTTGACTATTAAAATAATAATACAATAAAAAGACACTGTGTTATGTAATCACTAAAATAATCCTGCTTCTGTCATCGACAAAAAGAGCAGATAACAAACAGGAGGAATTTACTGAATGTAAGCAGGGTTCAAAAATATGTATTCTTCAGTATTACAGGCGTTTGTTTAAGTCTCCAGATAAATACATAAATAAGTGCCAATGAGTTTTACTTTGCAATAACAGCTGGAGTATTTTCAGACCCAATGGATTCCAATGAGGGGCATGTCTGTCTAGTTCCACATAAGAGCCTATAGCTGGGTAAAACAAAGGGTGTTTACTTGCAGCTAATTACTCATTTTAGGAAAACAGCAAGGGTCACTGAACAAATCACTAAGCGACTCTTTTTTGGTAAACACATTCTAATTATTTACGTCACTGGGAGCAATCAAAGAGAAAAGCGGCAAACCATACCAAGGTGGATGAATGTGAAACCGTGACACAGACACAAGTGAGCGTAGTCAACATAAGGCAGCATTGTATGCAAAACAGGAACCAGGAGGAAAAGGGCATTATTGTTTTCGTGATTGTTTTTTTTGGGCAGTACGTTGGCATGCTCCTTGGAGGAAAACGCACTGCTTAATTAGTTTTTCTCATTTTGAAGCTGCACCTGTCAGGAGGTACAGGATGCTCCTTCAAACTTTGCACTCGTGACAAAAGTCAACACATATCTGAAGCGTCTAATTAGAGCACCTGCTTCCTGTCTTGACACAAGATTTCTTCTGCTCATTTGACAGCCCATATATTACGCACTCAATGACAGGAATTTAATAAAACAAACACCATCAAATCTCAGACGTGCTAAATTATGCCACCGCTTAAATGTATAGAGCAGCAAACCAATTTGGGTTGACAGCAAGTGTTAATATGGAAAATGAGGGTCATTCCATGTTCAATTAACTTTCCGGTTTAATTTAGAATTGGCCTTGGTATAAATCCCCTCAGAGGACGGTGCCCTCCCATCAAGCCTCTTAAAGACATATCACTTAAAACAGAAGGAAGAAGAGTAAAGGTGCGTAAATAAACCGGAAGTACAAAATACCGACTTGTAAAAAGTGTTCACGTCCTCGTAGAACTCGTCATTTCAACTTGTGGAGCTTTCTGAAAGCTACGGCTTTATACCACGCGACCTGCGCACCTCACGCGGAAACAGAGAAAAAGGCCGGGCACTTTTCAAAGAAAAGCTATATTACTGCTCTAAAAACAAGGAAACTATATGCATATATATAGATACTTTAATATAAAAAAAACATGATGTAAGTGATCATAACTGTTATTATTGTGTTGTCTTTCACGCGGGGTCGGCTATATAAATAAGATAATCCCAGTCCGAGTTGAACGTCACGTGTTGTTCATCTCAGAATTACGGTAATTTCGGATATGGCGTGAACGCAGCATAAGGCCTTTATTCTTGGCAGACAGCATCAGGTGCTTCCAGACAACAGATGACTTTTGTACAGCTATAACATAAGTATAATACAAAATAGCATACGCTTCTAAAAATAAAGCTTCTTTATTGGCATCTATGTTCCAAGAAGCATCCTTAAAGTTCATACTAATATGGGTAAACGGGCATTCAGCTATGCCGCTCTATTTGATTGGAATCAATTACAAGATAAGTTATGCATCACTAAATGATTTTAGATGTATTTTAAAGGATCTAGTTGTAGAGTCAGCTGATTGTAAATGTAAATTAGTGAATTGTGTATGTAAAACGAATGTATTTTGTTGTATGTGTAACTAAATGTGCTATCTTGGCCAGGACCCTCTTGTAAATGAGATTTTAAATCTCAAGAGTTTTTCATTCTTGGTTAAATAAAGGTTTAATCAAAAAAAGAGGAACCTTTAACGTGCACCCTTTCCATTGGACAAATGTATTTTAACTTCTGAAAATAAACCTTTCAAAAGAGGGTTTTTGCAGTGATGCCATATAACTTTTTTCCACTATATAGACCGTTTTGTGTAATGGAAAGATACACAGATTCCACAGATGTCGAAGGTTCTTCTTGGAGTCATCGATGTTGTTAAAGAAGCCTTCATTTTAAGAGTGTTCTTTGAGAACTGGTCACTGAAAGGTTCTTGAGGAACTGAAAGGTTCTTTGGTGTTACGAGCACTTCCTCTGTCTGTTTGCCTCTTTAAGATTAATCGCTTTATGTATTCCCCAATTGTAAGTCGCTTTGGATAAAAGTGTCTGCTAAATGACTAAATGTAACCAAAACATGGCTCTACATTTCATCAGAAAGATGAAATACGGAGCCATGGAGAACAAAACCACTAGCGCCACACATTAAATCACCACAGAGCTGATGTCATTTGAGACGAAGCACTATATGACATCACAAGCTCTTCTGGGACAATAGACTTCCTGATGCCCACTGATGCACATCTCAAGACCTCCACAGCAGAGCAGCTCAATTTAGACCATTCCCGTGCTGTTCATCTTTCTGTTCACACAGTCTCGGTCATCACTCTCACATGGTCACAACCCCAACCTCGAAACATCTCAGCCAAATCCCAGAACGTTCTGCTACAACCTGAAAATCACTTGAGAATCAGAGAGGAACACATGTGGCTGTACGTTCATGCCATGTTAAAGAACGAGAGACAGTCTCAGTCGGGAAGCAGGAGAACGGTCATAGTTTAGTAACTCTCATTCACAGAGAGAATCGCGAGATGAAACGGTAGATCCATTAAGCTGGGTTGGTTTAATGTGTTTTGATGGAACCGCATCGTGTTGGAGCGAATGGCTGCTCCTTGCACCATTACACCCACAGCAACTGTTTGCTGCAGACAAATGTACACATTCTCCACACAACGCACGCTCACTTGAGTAATGCTATCCTGACAGAAGAACTTTCACTGACAACGAAGGAAACAAACCCACAGTGGCAGGTGCAGGAGTCAGGTATAGGGAAAGATGGAAAGTGATGATAAATTGACGTGGACCTATTAAAAAAATTAAATAAGCCGTGAAACATCGGAAGGAAATGAAACAGAAAAAACACTCAGACAAAAGAAATTGGATTCAAAAATACCTCTTAACTGAGAGTGCTGCCTGAAAAGCATCAGAAAGAGAGAAGAGAGAGAGAGAGAGACGAGGGAATGAGAGAGGGAGAGAGAGAGAGAGAGAGAGACAGAGAGAGAAGAAGAGAGAGAGAGAGAGAGAGAACGAGGGAAGGAGAGGAGAGAGAGAGAGAAGAGAGAGACGAGGGAATGAGAGAGAGAGAGAGAGAGAGAGAGAGAGAGAGAGAGAGAAGAGAGAGAGAGACGAGGGAATGAGACGAGGGAATGAGAGAGAGAGAGAGAGAGAGGAGAGAGAGAGAGAGAGAGAGAGAGAGAAACTAACAGCCTCTATTATTGTGAAAAATGGAAAGGCTTGGCTTGAAAAGACGACAAGAGGAAAATACTGTAGCTACTGAAAGGCAGCAGAGTAAGTCCTATTCTTTCATCTTTTTAATGATGAAAAACGATGAGTAAAGGTCAGCGCTGAAAGCTTATCATCTTGTTACATGAAAACAACAGCTATCTGTTACACACCCATTACAGCTCATTTCACAGAGCCACTTTGATTCCGGCTGCTGATTGGACAATGCAGATATCTGGAAGTAACCCGAAGAAAACAAACTAGTTTGGTGATCAAAATTAATTTCGAGATGACGGAACGGTCAATAAAGCTTATCTTGTAGTTTTTAGACCTTGTTGTGATTAACGGTTCTGTATGTTGTGAATTTTCACTTAAATGTGTTACCAATGTGGCTTAAAATATGCAGAGATAGGTAACACTCTCAGAAGCATCTGTTAGAAATCATTATATGCATTTCTTTACAATAGAGTTGTAACTGAGGTAAACTATAACTACTGTTACTGAAATACTAATGTAATTTTATTTCTAACATATATCAAAATGTACTACTCTTCAAAAGTATGCGTCGCACATGCATTTAATTGCATCAGACATGCGTTTAAGAAATCAAGAACTTTTGATTCATCAAATAATCCTAAATCACGGTTTCAAAAAAAAAAAAAAAAAAATCTTGATAATAATAATAAATATTTATTGAGCAACAAATCAGCATACTAGAATGATTTCGTGACAACCGAAGACTAAAGTAATGATGAAAATAAATCACAGCAATACATGTCAAATATAAAAGAGTTATTCTAAGTAGCAATAATATTTCATCATATTTCTGTTTGTACTGTATTTTTGTTCAAATAAATGAGAAAACAACAAAACAATTTTTTTTCTAAAATATTACCAACCCCAAGCTTTTGAACGGTAGTGTACATTGCAAAAAAAAAACAAATATACAGATTGATAGATAATAAAAGAAAACAGATTTTCATCTCTGTGGTTCTAGAGTACACTGCGGTGGGCAGAATGTAAGGTTTGTGTGCTGAGCTGAATGCAGCAGTGAGTCATGACAGGAAATCTATGCTGGTATTTGAAGAGTCTTTAGCCTTTAGTCGAGCACAAGCTCCATGCTTGTTATCAATATCAAGATATCAGGCAGTTCTAAAGGCTGCCCCGTACCAAAATATCTGTTGCCAGTCTCGCTCGCCGTATTGTGAAGCCCAAGCGCACGAGTGCTAGAGGATCTCGTGATGTCAGGAAACGTGTCCACTTCCAGTTTCCAGCAGCTTGTTCTATCGACTGATGTTCTGAAGCTGGCATTATCACCGTCTGCCGCCAGGATCTTATCAAGGGCAGCCAATTATAAAGGAACGGAGGTGAGCCGAGTTAAGGAAATGTCAGCAACTCTGTAACCTCCAGCTCATCTTATCTGTCCTCAAGAATCACGTGTCTCCTCCGTCTCATTTACCACACAGAGGGAAGTACACGTCCCTTCGAAAACCCAGAGTCAAAGACAAATTAGTGACAAAACCACAGTACACCACTGTATCTTTTATTAAACATCTTCCTAATAAATAATAAGATACAGTGGTGCCTCTGGCTGCTGTTTGGCCCAAAGCTCAGGGTCTTCTGATTTACACCACGAGGAAAACTCAGACACACAGAACTGAGGAATCCAGTCAATGA
>QVTF01012530.1:0-17139 GCA_003573665.1 Oxygymnocypris stewartii
TTAAGTAATAGTTACAATTTAGTAACTCATTTTTCAAAGCAGTTTACTGAAAATGATTATTTTTTCTTTAATTTCAGAGTTGATTGAAGAAAACGAGGAGAATGAGGAACTTAATGAAGAGGAGAAACATGTCAAAACTGTAGAAAAACCTTTGAGTCGCTCTCAAACCAAACAGAACGATTTAAAGAAAAAGAAGAGACAAGAAATCATTCACCTGCACTCAGTGTGGAACGAGTTTGACAAGCAAACAGAGTCTCAAGAGACACATGATCATCCACACTGGAGAGAAACCTTACACATGTGATCTGTGTGGGAAGAGATTCAGACAGTCAGGACATCTGAAATCACACGAGAGGATCCACACTGGAGAGAAGCTGTATGAATGTGATCAATGTGGAAAAACTTTTTTGATGACTTCAGGCCTGTCGAAGCACCTGAAAGTTCATTTAAAGGAGAAACCACATTCATGCTCTTTGTGTGGAAAGAGTTTTTCACATCTGCACGGTTTAAAAGTACATCAGAAGAGACACGCTGGTGTGAGAGATCATATGTGCTTTCAGTGTGAGAAGACTTTTATTACATCTGATAAACTGAAATCACACGAGAGGATTCACACTGGAGAGAAACCGTATCACTGCACTGCATGCGGGAAGAGTTTCAGTCATTCATCTAATCTACTCAAGCATAAGAAAAATATTCACAGTACTTTCCAGCACTGACGCCTCGTCCTCACCAAACATGACACAATAATGCGTCTAGCAATAAAATATCTTCTGTATAAATCTGTCTTAACAAAAAAACATCAACTTTAAAATGTTTGTGGGCTTCATGCTTGAAGAGTCACCTGAAAGTTCATTCAAAGGAGAAACCACATTCATGCTCTTTGTGTGGAAAGAGTTTTTCACATATGCACGGTTTAAAAGCACATCAGAAGATACACACTGGTGTGAGAGAATATATGTGCTTTCAGTGTGAGAAGACTTTTATTACAGCTAAATAGTGTTGTCACGATACTGGAATTTCTAACTTCGATACGATACCTTTAAAAATATCGATATTCGATACCACTGAGAAAAAAACTGCCACAACATTAAGGGGGGGTAATTGTTTATTTGTATTTATTTAAAGATAAACAAGTCTAGAACATGACAATGAGGTATATTTTACATGAACAAAAATGTCTTGAAGTGGTGCACTTGTTCAAGGTGTAGTGTCTAGTGTAGGTTGTGAGTGTGTTGTTTTTGTTGCAGGTCGAGTCTCATAATGATAATAGATATTTGTTAACATTAGTTAACATGAATAAACAATGAAAAATACTTCCAAAACATTTATTAATCTTAGTTAAAAGTTAATTTAAATTAACATTTACTAATACACGTACTAATTAAAATCCAAAGTTCTATCTGTTAATATTTTTTTTCATTGGACCAGAGCGAACATGATCCGTTGTATTTTTATTACCTACTGTTATCAAATATTAAAATATACTGTAGCAAATGCATTGCTCATCGTTCATAAATGCTGGTTAATACATAACATTATTTGATGAACAGATTTTAATGCCGGATTCACATATCACCGATCCACACACGCAAACGTGCGTGCATCACACGCGAAAACAGTGCTCACTGGATCGACATGAAGACAAATTGCATAATTTAAGTAATAATTTTTTGAATTAAGTTAAATAAGCACAAGTTAATTTACATTTGACCACAGTTCAAGTATTTAAAGATTCACAGTTAAAGATTACTCAGTCAGATTATATTAACTTTAAGAATTACGGTGAAAACGAGACAACACTCATATCAGCAACAATACTAGGCCATCTTGTTTAATGTTTGAGTAATGTTAAAACAAGAACAGTTACCAACCTCTCGAAATTCTTTATATATTCCGGGTGTCTGTCTTTCAGGTGCTTTGCTATAGACGGTTTCATTGTGCGCACGCGCCCGGACCGAAGTTAACTTCCGGTCTGTGTTTGTATATCGGGCTGTTAGTGGCGCCGGCTACAAACACGGTTAAAGTGATGAGTAATGAAGTTGGGCTCAGGTTGTTGTGCTGTGGGATGTGTTTCACTTACATACATTTATTTGTGGCGACCCACCACGATATCAAAACTTTTCCAAAAGGCTTTGTTGAATAACATGAGCACGTAATGCACGTTTAGAAATCAAAACGAGGTGCAGGTGTTTTTATATCACTGTATTTCTGAAGGAACACTGTCTTTAGAAAATGTTTGATGTCATTTTCATTTCATCTTGCATGTTATATGTCTGATAAAGCAGCGTTTGTAAGCTCAGTTTACAGCCGTTACCGGGCTAAACCTCTAACGTTAACATTACGTTATTTCTCCCGGTTTTAAGCGTCTCCTGCTGGCAGAGTGAATTTGCATTTTTAATAAGTCCGTCCAAGTAGTTATTGCTGCATCTCAGTCCGTCTGATTAACGAAGCAAACATATTTAGTGTATAAAAGGCTCCTGGAGAAAGATAGACTTTTATTGAAAACTTCTATTTTGATAATTTAAAGAGTGCAGTTCCTGACGCATCCAGTAGGCATTATCGTTATAGTTTGCTGCCTGCTGCGTCATTATTGTTGTGTCATCAGCTGCACACGCAGAAGTTTCTTCCAGCCTGTAATTTGGATGCTTGTGGGTTTTTTTGTGGTTCAAAGTGTCAGTACATGACCCTAAAGTAAGTTTGCTTTGATTTATACATTCTATGTCATGTTTGAAGTGTATTATTTAACTTTGTACATTTCATATGGGCATGCACGGACATGTAACGATTCACGTGTGATCGCCTGATAATCAAGATGTGCAATGCAATTTATGCTAAAGACAGAGTGGTTTACATTGTAATCGATCTGTTATGTTAACTTTATTATTGCTCCTTTGATAGTGTTATTTGACAACTTGCATTGTTTGTTGATGCACCTGTGTATTTAGTAATATCTTTCCTCACAAAAGCCATTTAATCTGACCAAAACAATGGTTATAAATAATCTTCAATCGCACATCTTCTGCATATTTAGAGCTTTGACTGTTATTTAGAGACAATAAATGTGTACCCATTTATTTTTTACATTAATGTTATGTTCTTGTGTTATTTTTAGACTAATATTCAATACACTTTGGAAAGAAGGTCCCGTCTCCTCATTCTTTGTGTCCTGACCGACACTTCAGGAGTGTATACTGCTGTATAGTTAGAGCCAGAGCCTAGTAGTCTCCTTTCCTTTAAAACATTTAGCTTGTTATAAAAAAAATAATCTACTTCAGAGGGACTTAGCTGTTGTTATTGATTCTATTTGGACTACTGGAAGTTAGGTTAGGGCAGTGGTTCTCAAACTTTTTTGGTCATTCCCCACTTTAGACAAGGGGGAATTTTAAAGCCCCATCGCCCCAACACAATGCTAATGAAATGCGCAACAAGCTTAACATGTTCCAATTTATTGAACTAACAAGTAGTATCAGAGTAACAAGTAGTATCTAAAATACAAACTATATACATAAAATAACAGAAAGTTATTGTTTTTTTCAAGGCGACTGTTATTTTATAACATTCCCGCTTAATGTTTCCATGGCGACGCGTCATATTTGTCACGTGACACACCCGCAGCCACAATAACACTGTATGACAGATCGGCTTAATTTCCTTTTTTATTTCAAAATATTCACAAACTTGCTTACCATGTCATCAACTATCTGATATTCCGATTCTCAAAAATGTGTAAGTGAGTGTGTTTGGTCGTTTAAAAACCTTTATAAATAATCTTGATCTATAACGTGAGACGGGCGCCACCATGTTTCTTTGCGACTCAGTTCAGAGAGTCCTGTCTGTCATCAGTTTCTCCCGAAATACATGCAAGAAAGTGGCCGGTGAACTCCTAGAAGAATAGAGTAAACTTTATAGTTACTTCCACTATGTTTGTCTGATGTGAATAACACACGTCGTCAAATTATATTTGAATAGATTGTTATTGCTACTTCCACAGACATCAGTGTGTATTTCACAAACTCCAAATGTTTTGTTTTACTAGTGCTTATGTGTATTTAAATGGCTGAAACCTAAAATAAACATTATTAGGTTGAAAACAATGCATAGTTGTGATATATGACAGCGCTGAGCGCGTCCCTCTCTGGCTCAGCGCCAACCAACGCGCGAAAGCACAATTTGAATCTGGCAGTTATGTCACGTCACTGAACATTCTAAATCCCATATCTGGGACCGTACTCTCAGGAGCACAGAAATACAAATCCCATATATGGGACCAAACCGGATACCGCTCAAAAGGTTAAACATTTAATTTGTAACCATGAATACAAAAATGAAACTGAGATGACGTGTTGAACACACACACACACACACACCGCGCAGTCACTCTCTAGTCTAGTGCGTGGTCTTGCTCCAGATTCCGGAAGATTTGATCTCACGTTACCATATAAGGCATAAAAAGGAAAATTTCCTCCCGTTTGGCGCGCCCCACCTGTCACGTCTCTATTCCCCACCAGTGGGGCGCGCCCCACAGTTTGAGAAACGCTGGGTTAGGGCCACAAACACGCGCATGCGCAGTACCGTTTGTTTATGTTGTTGCCGTTGAAACCGTCTATATTAGAGGTGTTAGCGCCTTTTGTTAGCACTGCTCTGTAGCAACTCTTGCATATTGGCTTGCTTGTGTCCTTCGGCTTTCTATGTTCATTTGCTTCATATCCAAAATATTTCCAGATAGCACTTCTGCTGTGTTCTTTATCAACCAAAGCCGGTTGCGGAGGCGCCGCACTCGCCATCTTTATATTGACTTCACTTTTGCTATTTAACCAGAGCGAATGAGACGAGACACGAGACAGGCACTGCGGTCACGTGTGGTGTTTGTCAACGCGCCTTTGGAGAGAAGTGAAAGTGACAGCTCGGCTAGGATCGGTGTATCGATACTTCGGGAAATTAGTATTGGTACCATTTAGATATTTCAGTATCGATATTTATCGAAATATCGATATTTTTTACAACACTATAGCTAAAGATTTGAAGAGGATCCACACTGGAGAGAAACCTTACAAGTGAGATTCAGATCAAATCAAAGAACAATATCTAAGTTTTATTCTTGCATTTAATTTTGCTTCATGATATTAATGATATAATTGTGTTTTCTTATGAGTTTCATTCATTTTTTTTAGTTTGTTTACTTCAGACTTTTATGAAGGAAAGTAGTCTTTTTTTGTGCAAAATGTTCTTGTTCTGGAAGCTGAAAAAGTAAAAAATATTAAACTGATATTTTTTATCCCGTTTTTTTTTTATCAAGTATATATTCTTCCATCTATGATGTATTTATAAAACCCATCAATATACTGCAGCATTGCAACCTTTGCTTCTCTCATAAGTAGGGATTGGTACCAGAACCAGGTATAGTCTGTTTAAAATTAAGAAAAAACATTTTATTTAATAAAATTACCATTCAAAATTGTATCTTGTGAGTTGTGTTTCACTAAACACTTCTATATTGTATTACATAGCTAGTCTATTTTGCATCTTTGCTATTAACACCAGAAGAGAGATCTCTCTCGCACTTTAGAGCTGTGCGATTAATGTAATTTTATTTCCGATTTTGGGTTTGGTTTCCAAGGATTATGAAAACAAAATATTTGAGGTAAAGTGATTATTGCTGCATTCTGTCTACCTTTCCTTCACAGCTCTTTTGTTCCTCTCTAAAATCCAAACATGACATTGTAGGATCTCCGAGTGAATCAGACCGTGATAATGTGACCAGAACCGAAACTGACCAAGAAGCTGAATTAGGAGTCCACATTTAGGACCAAATAATCAGAGATATTTTCATGTGACGCCAGCGAGACTGAAGCTGAGTTTACATTTAAATAATTAATTCAGTTTCTTTTGTAGGCTATAGTAGTAAGGAGAGATCAATCAAGTTAATTTGAATGTTCACTGTTTTTTTTGTATTTGCTTTGAGTAGCTTATAATTTAGTAAACATAAATTTGTATTAACACCTTATCTTTATTTTATAACTTTTATCAACACATTTTATAAAACATTTTTTGAGAAATGTAAAACAGAAAGTCAAAATTGCAAACATAAAACTTAATGGCTTTCAGATATAGCTCGCTCTCTCTCTCTCTCTCTCTCTCTATATATATATATATATATTATTATGCAATTACAGTCAGCAGACAATTTCCTAATAAACTATTTCACCCCACAACTGACTGAGACTGAATGTTTACATCATTAACTGTTTCATTTTTTCCGTGATGTGTTAATTACTTACAAGTGTAATCATGTTTTGTCCTTTTAATATGAATTTGGCGCTTTTTGCTGATCTACCGTTGAGATCGGCTTGCAGCGATGACGTCATCACTCGCGCGCTCACACCAGCCAGCGTCGCGTCTCGTGAGGTGAGCAGTTCGCGGTAGCCTACTTCACGTGTTTAAAAAAAAACATAACGTATTAAAGTATAGAGGGTAAACAACAGATAAGAAGAAAGTAAAGAGGGTAGAAATTGGGAACAGGAGAGAGGAAATTGTGTTGACTAGGTTAAGACCAGAGGTGTAAAGTACTTGAGTAAATGTAACTAATTACTGTACTTAAGTATCTTTTCGGATACTTTGTAGTTATACTGAGGATCAAAGATATGAGCAACTTTTACTCTCTACTTCAATACATTTCTGAATGAGCATCTGTACTCTTTACTCAACTATATTTTAAATGAGTGTTGCAGTTACAAATTACACTTTGCATGGTACCTAGCTTTTCTGCAGCAGTTTATTTATGCTAGACAATATATGATATCGCCAACTACAGGGCACTGAAAGTACATCTTGTGCATTTTGTATATGGACACAGATGGTGTGGTGCTTCACCATGCTTATCAGAAAGGTTAGAAAATTCAGAAATTTTATGAATCAGAGAATAAACATTGTAAAATTACTTTCTGATTTGAAATGTATCTTTGGTGATGTTCCTACACAAACCAATGTTTTGCAACACGATATTAAGGTGAATGGTGCTCGTCCTATTAAGCAACATGCTTACCGTGTAAATACAGTGAAAGATCTGTTATGTGTCAAGAGGTAGAGTATATGTTGGAAAATGGTCTAGCCAAGGCCAGTTGCAGTCCCTAGAGTTCTCCATGCCTACTTGTTCCTAAATCTGATGGCACATTTAGATTCTGCACAGATTACCGTAAGGTAAATGCTGTGACTGTGCCAGACAGTTATCCGTTACCTCGGATGGAGGATTGTATAGATAACATCGGTTCTGCAAGTTTCGTTACAAAGCTTGATATGCTAAAAGGATACTGGCAAGTTCCTCTCACCTCACAAGCTTCGGAGATTTCAGCCTTCGTAACTCCAGATAATTTCCTTCAGTATACGGCGATGGCTTTCGGGCTTAGAAATGCCTCAGCAACTCTCCAACGCCTTGTTAATATTGTTTTACATGATGTACCAAATTGCAACGCGTATCTTGATGATCTGTGTTGTATTCGTTATGTTGGACATAACACGTTTGTCTGTTGAGAAAAGTGTTTGAACGACTTGTGAAAGCAAATTTGACACTTAACTTAGCAAAATGTGAATTTGGCAAAGCAACTGTTACTAGCGCAGAGCGAGAATTTCGTGCTAGCAACATGCTAATCATGCTAGCAACATACTAATAACGCTAGCAACATGCTAATCATGCTGAAATCATGGTAGCAACATGCTAGCAACATGCTAATCATGCTAAAATAATGTTAGCAACATGCTAGTAACATGCTAATCATGTTAGCAAAATTGCTAGCAACATGCTAATCATGCTAAAATCATTCAAGCAACATGCTAGCAACATGCTAATAATGCTAGCAACATGCTAATAATGCTAGCAACATGCTAATCACGCTAGCAACATGCTAATCACACTAGCAACATGCTAACCTAACTTATTCGCTACTTTAAAACTTAAACTTTTAAAACTATTAAAAACTTAAACTTTTTAAACTTAAACTGTTTAAACTATTAAAACTTAAACTTTTAAAACTTAAACTTATACAACTTTTAAAACTAATAAAACTTAAACTTTTAAAACTTAAACTTTTAAAACTATTAAAACTTAAACTTTTAAAACTTAAACTTATAAAACTTTTAAAACTTTACAAACTTTTTAAAACTTTCTGGTCCGGCTTTCGCAAGCCAACTTAAAGTTTGTCTCGACAAACTTTTTTATCTAGTTTAAAGTGCTATACATAAAAGGAAATAAAATAATCATAGAAAATAATCACAACAATAAAACCAGAAATTTGAAAACATTTAAAATGATAAAAAAAATTATTCAAAATGAAGTTAGAACAGTTAGAAATTAAAATGATTATACATAAAATACTGTGCAGTCAGTTGGGACGTAGCACAGCGCTCATTCAACAAATGCATGTGTGGCTAATGTTTTAGCACATCTGATCTCTTCTGGAAGCTGGTTCCAACTAGAGGTCTTCACAGAGGACCCGAGTATTAGGGACCTGACCCGGGACCCGTACAGGTTCGGGTCTATATTTTAAATGGTCAGCTGGGTCGGGTCCCAATCTATTACTTCGGGTCCCGGGTCTTTTTAACTTTGTGTGTAATACCCGAGTCAATCGGAGAACACCGCACCCGCCAGAGATCAGCGTCAGTCAGCATGCGTGTGTTTTGTAACTTGCAATTTGTAAAATTAGGATGAGAAAAGTGTGAGCGGAAAATAAGGTGAAAAAAAAACCGCGCGTTACCCCAGCTGCCAGAAACCGAGCGCTGGTGGAGTTAATGTAGTGCTGCACGCGGACAGTGATCATGGATTCCTTCATGAGTGATGTGAAATAAATAGCTGAAGAAACGCTCCTGTTATTGAACACACATGCAGTAAAGTATAACGAACTTCTAATTCTGTGCGTTTTTTGCTAAAAAACAATAATTGCTCCAAGTCTTTATTACTACCAACAAAAAGTATGATTATTATAGTTCAAAAGGGTAAACGTAACAGTTGAAGTTGACTCGAGATGGAAAAAAAAACCTGTCTAGAAGTTGCATTAGTCATCCATCTCCGTGACAGCAAGTAGACTTTTAAAGGTGGAATAATGAGTGGATTAAGACTCATTCAGTCGGCAAGAGAGAGGAACAGCCTAACATGGATGGAAATGTATTGGCAAAGAGGATTGTAGGCATCGCAGTCAAGGAGAGAGCTACTATCCGTAGTTAAGGCAAAGGTTGTTTTTTTCGCAACTTGTTTATTGACTTAATAGCATTTTCTGTGCAATATGTGCCGATCGGGACAGGTGCAGTCGCGGTCTGTGTCTTCCCAGCCGGGTTCGGGTCCAACTTTCGAATAAAATATGGGTCCGGGTCGGTTCCATACAGCATATTTACGGGTCTCTTCGGGTTCGGCTAGGAATTTTTGGACTCGTGAAGACCTCTAGTTTCAACTCCAGACAGCATAATAGCTAAAAGTGGACTCTCTTTGTTTTGTGCGAGTCCTTGGTATTTCTAACTGACTCGATCCTAATGATCTGAGGGGTCTGTTAGATTTATATTCATTGAGCATATCTGCAATGTATTTAGATCCTATGCCATTGAGTGATTTATAAACAAGTAAAAGTACTTTAAAATCAATCCTACATGTAACATGAAGCCAGTGTAAGGACCTGAGGACTGGTGTGATATGCTCAGATGTTCTGGTTCTGGTCAGTATCCTGGCAGCAGTGTTCTGGATGAGCTGCAGCTGTCTAACGGTCTTCTTTGGAAGGAGACCATTAAAATAATCCACCCTGCTGGTGATACAGACATGAACAAGTTTCTCCAAGTCTTGACTGGAAACAAAAAATCTAATTCTTGCAATGTTTTGAGATGATAGTATGCTGATTTAGTTGTTAGACCTAGAATCGAGGTATGCATTCACCTTGAGAACTTCATCTTTGTTTCCAAATTCAATGACATTCAGTTTTCTCCTTGTTTAACTGAAGAAAGTTCTGACACATTCAACTGTTAATTTCAACAATGCAATGGCAGAGGGAGTCAATGAGGCTGTAGTCATTTGGAGATAAGGCTAGGTAAATCTGGGTATCATCAGCATAGCTGTGATAGGCAATTTGGTTCTTTCTCATTAATTGACTTAGTTGGGAGTATATACAGGCTAAACAAGAGCGGTGCAAGTATTGAGCCTTGAGGGACTCCGCATGTCATGGACGTCCACTGAGACTTATACTTACATAATAACCTCTCCCTTCTAAGTATGACCTGAACCATTTGAGTACCATCCCAGAAAGCCTGAACCCAGTTTTCCAGTGTCTTTAGAGCAGGGGTGGCAACGTCGGTCCTGGAGTGCCGATGTCCTGCAGAGTTTAGCTCCAACCCTGAAAAAAAACCTGCCTGTATCCCTAGTAATTCTGAAAACCTTAATTAGCTTGTTCAGGTGTGTTTGATTAGGGTTGGAGCTAAACTCTAAAGGACAGCGGCACTCCAGGACCGACGTTGCCACCCCTACTCTAGAAGTATGTTATGATAGACTATGTCAAACGCAGCACTAAGATCTAGTAGTATGTCAATCATGGCCTCCTAATAATCCCACATCTGAAACTAAATAACTGGCGCTGTTGTGCTGTGGCTGCCGTCGCATCATCCAGGTGTTGATGAGAGACCTCCCACATGGTTGTAAAGCCCTTTGGGTGTACAGCAATACACAATAAAGTGCTATGTAAATGTATCAATAATTAAGTCATTAAATTAAATATAAAACATTGTACAATTCATTGACAATTTACAGTATTACTGGATATATAGATTAGGTAAACATAAATGCTTAAAATGTGTGAATTAGTATAATAAGTAAATAAGTAACTGATTTATTATTGAATTTGACAGATCAGCTCCTCCTACAGCAATCACACCTTCAGTGAATTCCCATCAGTCTGCAAGTGAAGACGAGCATCAGGGCATCCGTCTGAAGTGAAATCTGCAGAGACAGAGTTTATTGAAAGACAGTAGAATGAAGCACACTGAAGAACAAACAGGTTGGTGTTTATTCGTGATGCTTCAGTGATGATGAACATTAAGGTTGTAACGCATCAAACAGTTGCTTTACAACAGTTGTCAGGTTATTATTTGTTGTAAAGAGAGAGAGAGAGAGAGAGAGAGCTGTGCAATAATAGAGTTGAAGCAGCAAATAATAAGGGCACTTTCTATAAATTTGTGGAGTGGATTTAATATATTTAATAGTTCTCACTTATAAAAAAATGTGCCCTAAGTGCAAATAGCCCACATTGTTGACAAAAGCTATTTACACTAACTCCACCCACCAACGTGTGATTGGGATAGTCAACATTGTAAAATACGCTTGTTTAATATTTTACCAAGCTTTTTTCCTCCCTTTTTCAAACCTCATATTGCATCGGAAAGGCATTTGTTTTCAATAGAAATTATTAAAATAATCAAAAAGTTGAAAATAAAGTATAAACAATGTACCTCACTCCAGGAAAGTTTCAGAGGCATATCATTTATACAAATGAACAATAAAAAATATTGTGTAAGCAGTTTTCTACTTTCCACTGTTATAGCAGGGTTCACTTTTATGTATTTTCACGTTTCTCTCTGATTTACTGAAAATGTATCATTTTACTATAATTTTCAGAGTTGATTGAAGAAAACGAGGAGAATGAGGAACTGAACGAAGAGGAGAAACATGTCAAAACAAACAGGAGAAAAACCTTTTAGTCGCTCTCAAACCAAACATAAAGATTTAAAGAAAATAAGAGACAAGAAATCATTCACCTGCACTCAGTGTGGAACGAGTTTGACAAGCAAACAGAGTCTCAAAAATCACATGAGGATCCACACTGGAGAGAAACCGTTCACATGTGATCAGTGCGGAAAGAGATTCACACAATCATTAACCCTTAAGGATCACAAGAAGATTCACACTGGAGAGAAGCTGCATGAATGTGATCAATGCGGAAAAACATTTTTAAGAGCTTCATACCTGAAGAATCACATGAAAGTTCATTCAAAGAAGAAACAACATTCATGCTCTTTCTGTGAAAAACGTTTTTCAGACATGGGGAATTTAAAAGCTCATCAGAAGATACACACTGGTGTGAGAGAATATATGTGCTTTGAGTGTGAGAAGACTTTTATTAGAGCTGAACATTTAAAACGGCACCAGAGGATTCATACTGGAGAGAAACCTTACAAGTGTTCACACTGCGACAAGAGATTCAGTCAGTCAGGATCTCTGAAATCACATGAGAGGATTCACACTGGAGAGAAACCATACAAGTGTTCACACTGCGACAAGAGATTCAGTCAGACAGAACATCTGAAAAAACACGAGAGGATCCACACTGGAGAGAAACCGTATCACTGCACTGCATGCAGGAAGAGTTACAATCGTTCATCTAATCTACTCAATCATACAAAAAGGATTCACGGTAAGTAGATCATCTTCAGATCCAGTACTTTCAGGTCTGATGTCACGTCCTTACCGAACATGACATGATAATGTATCAAGCATTAAAATCTCTTCTGTATAAATCTGTTTTAACAAAGAAACATCATCTAAACTCACAGTGAATAAAGGTTATTTTTAATATTCGTTTTTTAGGGCTTCAGGCCTGAAGAGTCATCTGAAAGTTTCATTAATCACTTGTAGTTTGTTTACTCTTTATATGAAGGGTAGTTTTTTTGGTTGTTTTTTACATGTGTAAAACGTTCTTGTTCTGGAAGCTGAAGAAGAGGCTGTAACACTTTTGAACTGACCTGTATTTTTACTAGAGCTGAAACTGACCAAGAAGTCCACATTTAGGACCTTAAAATCAGATATATTTTACGTGTGATTCATTCATTCAGTTTCTTTTGTTTACCTGAATACTGCTCTTAGACCTCACTGAACAACTTTGTCTAAAAAGTCAGATTATTGTCAGATTATTATTGTTGTAACACAAAAGAGCGAAAGAGAGAGAGCTGTGCAATAAGAGTTGAAGCAGCAAATAATAAGGGCACTTTCTATAAATTTGTGGAGGAGTTGATTTAATATATTTAATAGTTCTCACTTATAAAAAATGGAGTGTCTATTTTCACTAAAGTGCAAATAGCCCACCTTGTTGACAAAAGCTATTTATACACTAACTCCACCCACCAACGTGTGATTGGGATAGTCAACATTGTAAAATACACTTGTTTAATATTTTTACCAAACTTTTTTCCTCTCTTTTCAAACCTCATATTGCATCGGAAAGGCATTTGTTCTCAATAGAAATTATTAAAATAACCAAAAAGTTGAAAATAAAGTATAAACAATGTAAACAATGTACCTCACTCCAGGAAAGTTTCAGAGGCATATCATTTAAAAAATTAACAATAAAAAATATTGTGTAAGCAATTTTCTACTTTCCACTGTTATAGCAGGGTTCACTTTTATGTATTTTCACGTTTCTCTCTGATTTACTGAAAATGTATCATTTTACTATAATTTTCAGAGTTGATTGAAGAAAACGAGGAGAATGAGGAACTGAACGAAGAGGAGAAACATGTCAAAACAGGAGAAAAACCTTTTAGTCGCTCTCAAACCAAACAGAAAGATTTTAAAGAAAACAAGAGACAAGAAATCATTCACCTGCACTCAGTGTGGAACGAGTTTGACAAGCAAACAGAGTCTCAAAATCACATGAGATTCACACTGGAGAGAAAACCGTTCACAGGGATCAGTGCGGAAAGAGATTCACACAATCATCCTCCCTTAAGGATCACAAGAAGATTCACACCAGAGAGAAGCTGCATGAATGTGATCAATGCAGAAAAACATTTTTAAGAGCTTCATACCTGAAGAATCACATGAAAGTTCATTCAAAGAAGAAACAACATTCATGTTCTTTCTGTGAAAAACGTTTTTCAGACCTGGGAAATTTAAAAGCTCATCAGAGAGACACACTGGTGTGAGAGAATATATGTGCTTTGAGTGTGAGAAGACTTTTATTAGAGCTGAACATTTAAAACGGCACCAGAGGATTCATACTGGAGAGAAACCTTACAAGTGTTCACACTGCGACAGAGACAGTCAGGATCGTCATGAGAGTCTGGAGAGTACAAGTGTTCACACTGCGACAAGAGATTCAGCAGCAGAAATCGAAACACGAGAGGATCCACACTGGAGAGAAACCGTATCACTGCACTGCATGCAGGAAGAGTTACAACATTCATCTCTCTACTCAATCATACAAAAAGGATTCACAGTAAGTAGATCATCTTCAGATCCAGTACTTTCAGGTCTGATGTCACGTCCTTACCGAACATGACATGATAATGTATCAAGCATTAAAATCTCTTCTGTATAAATCTGTTTTAACAAAGAAACATCTTCTAAACTCACAGTGAATAAAGGTTATTTTTAATATTCGTTTTTTAGGTCTTCAGGCCTGAAGAGTCATCTGAAAGTTTCATTCATCACTTGTAGTTTGTTTACTCTTTATATGAAGGGTAGTGTTTTTTTTTTTTTTCATGTGTAAAACGTTCTTGTTCTGGAAGCTGAAGAAGAGGCTGTAACACTTTTGAACTGACCTGTATTTTTACTAGAGCTGAAACTGACCAAGAAGTCCACATTTAGGACCTTAAAATCAGATATTTTACATGTGATTCATTCATTCAGTTTCTTTTGTTTACCTGAATACTGCTCTTAGACCTCACTGAACAACTTTGTCTAAAAAGTCAGATTATTGTCAGATTATTATTTGTTGTAACACAAAAGAGCGAAAGAGAGAGAGCTGTGCAATAATAAGAGTTGAAGCAGCAAATAATAAGGGCACTTTCTATAAATTTGTGGAGTTGATTTAATATATTTAATAGTTCTCACTTATAAAAAATGGAGTGTCTATTTTCACTAAAGTGCAAATAGCCCACCTTGTTGACAAAAGCTATTTATACATAACTCCACCCACCAACGTGTGATTGGGATAGTCAACATTGTAAAATACACTTGTTTAATATTTTACCAAATTTTTTCCTCTCTTTTCAAACCTCATATTGCATCGGAAAGGCATTTGTTCTCAATAGAAATTATTAAAATAACCAAAAAGTTGAAAATAAAGTATAAACAATGTAAACAATGTACCTCACTCCAGGAAAGTTTCAGAGGCATATCATTTATAAAAATTAACAATAAAAAATATTGTGTAAGCAATTTTTCTACTTTCCACTGTTATAGCAGGGTTCACTTTTATGTATTTTCACGTTTCTCTCTGATTTACTGAAAATGTATCATTTACTATAATTTTCAGAGTTGATTGAAGAAAACGAGGAGAATGAGGAACTGAACGAAGAGGAGAAACATGTCAAAACAGGAGAAAAACCTTTTAGTCGCTCTCAAACCAAACAGAAAGATTTAAAGAAAACAAGAGACAAGAAATCATTCACCTGCACTCAGTGTGGAACGAGTTTGACAACCAAACAGAGTCTCGAGAGACACATGAGGATCCACACTGGAGAGAAAACCGTTCACATGTGATCAGTGCGGGAAGAGATTCACACAATCATTAACCCTTAAGGATCACAAGAAGATTCACACTGGAGAGAAACCGTTCGCAAGGGATCAGTGCGGTAAGAGATTCACACAATCATCCTCCCTTAAGGATCACAAGAAGATTCACACCAGAGAGAAGCTTGCATGAATGTGATCAATGCAGAAAAACATTTTTAAGAGCTTCATACCTGGAAGAATCACATGAAAGTTCATTCAAAGAAGAAACAACATTCATGTTCTTTCTGTGAAAAACGTTTTTTCAGACCTGGGAAATTTAAAAGCTCATCAGAAGAGACCACACTGGTGTGAGAGAATATATGTGCTTTGAGTGTGAGAAGACTTTTATTAGAGCTGAACATTTAAAACGGCACCAGAGGATTCATACTGGAGAGAAACCTTACAAGTGTTCACACTGCGACAAGAGATTCAGTCAGTCAGGATCTCTGAAATCACACGAGAGGATCCACACTGGAGAGAAACCGTATCACTGCACTGCATGCAGGAAGAGTTACAGACATTCATCTTCTCTACTCAAGCATACAAAAAGGATTCACAGTAAGTAGATCATCTTCAGATCCAGTACTTTCAGGTCTGATGTCACGTCCTTACCGAACATGACATGATAATGTATCAAGCATTAAAATCTCTTCGTATAAATCTGTTTTAACAAAGAAACATCTTCTAAACTCACAGTGAATAAAGGTATTTTTAATATTCGTTTTTTAGGTCTTCAGGCCTGAAGAGTCATCTGAAAGTTTCATTCATCACTTGTAGTTTGTTTACTCTTATATGAAGGGTAGTGGTTTTTTTTTTTTCGTTTTTGTAAAACGTTCTTGTTCTGGAAGCTGAAGAAGAGGCTGTAACACTTTTGAACTGACCTGTATTTTTACTAGAGCTGAAACTGACCAAGAAGTCCACATTTAGGACCTTAAAATCAGAGATATTTTACATGTGATTCATTCATTCAGTTTCTTTTGTTTACCTGAATACTGCTGTTAGACCTCACTGAACAACTTTGTCTAAAAGCATCGTTTTACTTCACTTGTTTGTACTTTGCTTCTGCTCTAATTGTATTATTGCCTTCAGTGATTGATTGAGGATTTTTGCTTTTATTGGTTAGTTTAATATTGGTATTTAGTTGTTATGAAGTATCAAGCTATATATAAAAGTAAATAAAAAATAACTGATAAGAATACCATAAAAGTACCAGGTCGATAATCGTAAGAGTAGTAATAGCCTACTGTTAAAAAACGTGATATCCATCTTCTTGAAAACGGATAGATCAGTCAATTTAATTTGTACATTTACTTGGCAATTATTACTTAATATTATTATATATTTGTTTTATTGCTTTGCATAATCATTGAGAAAAATATACCTTTTTATTAAACGTTATCTTTAGTTTATACATTTCATCAACAAGGTTTATTGCCTGCTGACTGTATTTCCATTATGATTTATTTGTTTATTATTTTTAAATATAATTTAAGCACCAAGAAGTATTTTGTTTGCCATTGACTTTCTGTTTATAACCTTTTACGTGCCAACATAAACAATTCACCCCACACCTGACGGAGACTACATCAGTAACTTTTTCACCCTTATTTCTCTGTGATGTG
>QVTF01012531.1:0-2500 GCA_003573665.1 Oxygymnocypris stewartii
TAATAGACATAATTTTTTCAAAAGTTAAACCTCTCTACGAGTGAGCTGCTGTTCAAATGTCATGAACAGACTACATGGTGTGGAATAGAAATATAACATGTCTATGTTTTACTTCCTAAATCCTGATCACAAGGACTAAGAAAACACTTCATGTAAATCTGCGAGAGGGTCGAAGAGAGATCCGTTCATTCATTCAGGGCTGGTAGACACATGGCTGGAGCGTTTAATAACATCTCAGCCTTCACAGCTCTGTGTCAGTAAACAGACCGAGACGAGACCCTGCTGCAAACCGTCTGCAGACTGATGAGATCACACCGGCTTCAACAGCAGACTATAGAGAATCTATAGTATACACACACACACACACACACACACACACACACACACACACACACACACACACACGAAAGTTTGAAAGAAAATTGCTGAACATTTGCTGATAATGTACTCATCCTCAGGTCATCCAAGATGTAGATGATTTTGTTTCTTCCTCAGATTTGGAGAAATGTAGCGTTCCATAACCAATGGATGCTCTTCAGTGAATGGGTGCCGTCAGAATGAGAGTCCAAACAGCTGATAAACACACCACAAGTAATCCACATCTCTCCAGTTCATCAGTCAACATCTTAAGAAGACAAAAGCTGTGTTTGTAAGAAACAAATCCACCATTAAGACATTTTTTAAATCAAACTGTTTAGCTTCCAGCTAAAATACGAGTCTAACAATAGAAAAATAATGCTTCCTCCAGTGAAAAAGTCCATCTCCTGTTGTCTCTCACATCAAAATACAGCCACATATTTGTTTCGAGCTGTTTTGTAAACTATGCTTGATCTGTGCAGACTTCTCTCCTGATTCAGACCAGAACACTTTCACTGGAGGAAGCGTTATTATGGATTATAGACTCTTATTTAAGCCAGCAAGAGTTTAAAGTTGAAATGTCTTAATAAATTCTCCAGACATTAACTGATGGACTGGAGTGGTGGATTATTGTGATGTTTTATCAGCTGTTTGGACTCTCATTCTGACGGCACCCATTCACTACAGAGCATCCTGAGACACTGATGCAATGCTACATTTCTCCAAACCTGATGAAGAAACAAACTCGTCTTGGATGAGGGTGAGTCAATTTCAAGAAAGTACTATAATCGCTTTAAATCAGGGTTATCTATTTTCCCTTAAAAAGTTCCCTATCAGAACTAAAATGGGTTTAATGAAATTAATACTCAACAGTTTTTTGTTTTGAAAGAAATGCATTTATAATTAACGTCTCTCCCACTTTGTTCATCATTTTGCACAATAATAACGTTTATTCCAACAGGGTTATTACTGTTAACTAGGACTAAAAACCAAAACTACTTTTTTTTGTTAATTGAAATAAAAATGAAATAAAATATAAAAATTAGATGAAAAACTCTTTCGGTTAGTTAAGCACTTAAAACTGGAAATAATATAAATTAAATGTAAAGAAAAACAAACAAAAACTATAAAAAAAAAAAAACTAAATTACTTGAAATAAAATAAATATTAGCTGAAGTAAAATTAAAACAAAGAATAAGATTAAGCTAATTCAAAGTATTAATAGAAACTAGAATAGCATAAATAATACTAAAATAACACTGCGTCTCAATGCATTCTGGGATTTCCTTCATGCACAGCCTGTTTGTCTTCAGAGGAAGGTAAATATTACGTGAAGTGCTTGGAAATACTCAGAAAAGGGACATTTCATCCTATTTACGTCTGCAGCTCAACAACATTCAGTGTCCAGCTCAGAGTTTGTAAAACGAAAAAGCAGAAATGACCAAGTTTTTGCTCATTAGGAAATATGACCTCCGTTTATTCCAGTCATAATAAGAGTGAAAAATCTCCCTCTGGACAGTAAATACTGAAGACTCGGAGGTCTCATTCCTCGTGTTTGGGACGCTTTCGTCCCACATCCAACACTTCATTAAACGGTTTTGTATTGAATGAACCCGTGATTTAATGAAGGAAGAGTTTAGAGAATCCATTTTCTCGATTACATTCTCTGCATTTCTGTTTATTACGACTCAAACCACAAACGACCCTCGTTCATCCAAGTCCAGACATGCATGGAGAGAGTTTATAATCATGGCAAAGACAAAGGAAGCTCGCAGCAAACTTCTCAAGATGTTTAAGACAGAAATATCCAAACTCTTTAATAGTGTATATTTTACACTAGAGATCTGCAGTGGAGTAAAACTCAACCACTATCTAATAAAAAGCCCAAATAACAAAAAAATCTCCCTCAGAAATCTTATTTTAAAAGAAAATGCTTATATTTTTCATAACCAATGCAATAAATACAAACTCTAACATACTAATCTATTAATGTATAGTTCTTCATTTAGCATAAAATCGAAATTATATTTTATTATAATGCAAGCATCACAAAAACACGTAAAATTGCTCGCTCTAGGGCAAGAAATCAAAAATAGATACAGTACATTTGTCATAAATATTACTCCAACAGCTATATGGTTAC
>QVTF01012531.1:7500-11151 GCA_003573665.1 Oxygymnocypris stewartii
TGCGTAAAATGCATAGCTTCCTCGAGAGACTGGAAACGGACCGAAGAGCCGCGGAGGGACATTTATCAAAGCGCGGGAGTTCATGCGCGCGCAGGGAGACTCGCGCTTAACTCTTTCCTCGCCGGACAAACTGCTTTCTCGGTAGTTTTGTGAAAGCAATGCAGGCAAACCTCCAAGATCACTGGAGAGAGTTTGACTATGCTTGATCAATTATCAACATTCAGCTACTTATTATAAAACGGTATGCAGTCTCTGCAATGGAGTCATGGGCTGCAAATCTGGAACTTTCTGTAATTTATGGAAATTTTAAGTTTTTCAGAATTCTTAAATAAAAAAAAAACATTTAAGCAAAAGAGAGACACAAAACAAACACTATAAAACTTTTTGGTTAAAGGAAACATAATGTATAAAATGATAATGATAATATAAATGATATAGGTTTATATGGCTTTCAGGATTCTGAAAATAAAAACAGATTTCAGAGGACTTTTTTTCTTCAAACAAAAGGGAAACAAATCAAATAATGTAAAACCTTTCTATGATTTATAGAAATTTAAGTTTTACAATTCATAAATAAACAAATAAATAAGTAAATAAATAAACAAAACTGAAAAATTCTGAAAAAAGACACAAAAAAATCTGTAATTGATGGTGTGTATAAAAAATTCATTAAAACTATTAAGACAAAACAAATACTATAAAACTTTATTTATATTAATTAGTTTATTTATATTTATTTTTTTATTTTTTGAAGAAAAAAACTGTCATGAATGCAAAAGAGGCTATAAAACTCAAGATTTAACTTCAAACCAACATTTGGTCCTAAAATGTGTAGAGTTGAATTGAGGTTAAACCTGCAGCGTTCCCCATGAGATGATGGGGTATTTCATTTGATCAGTTCAGTCCTGAGATCTAATGTTGCAAAAATAAATGTGCTATAATAAAACCTTCTTCTTGAGCTTCTGAGGCGAGTAAACAAGATTCTGAAGTCAAAGCACATCACTCTTGAAAACTATTCATAACAGTTGAAACGGGCTTCATTATTATTCAGCACTTTATATTCGTGGAAAGACTCTATGCGTCTGAGGTTACCGCTACACACTGTATTCAGGTGAGATGTCTGTGAGATGCTCTTCTGATGACACCTACACCTAACAAACACTGAGACACTTCCCTCTGCAGACCTGTTCATCTATAACAATCCTCAATCACTGTCTACACAAAATAGAGCTCAGTTTAATTCAGTTTATAAGTGTTTGGTTAATTCAAAATGAACTCACTCAGGTTCATCCGCATCGTTAACTTAAGATAAAGACCCTTGGTGGAATATCTGAAGCTGTACGTGTTGAACTGCACTTTGATGTGCACTAGAAGACAGTGCACACTAACAGAAACACATACAGACTGATTTACATCCATCGTACTCAAAACCACACAGTTAAAGGGATAGTTCACCTAAAAATACAAACTGATGTTTATCTGCTTACCCCCAGGGCTTTCCAATATGTAGGTGACTTTGACCTTTGACTTTGACTCAGTTGAACACAAATTAAGATTTTAACTAACTCAAACCGTTGCAGTCTGTCAGTCATATAATGGCAGTCAATGGGCTCCACGGCTTTGAGAGTAAAAAAAACAAGCACAGACAAAACCAAATTAAACCCTGCGGCTCGTGACGATACATTGAGGTCTAAAGACACGAATCAATCAGTCTGTGCAAGAAACTGAATAGTATTTATATCATATTATAGGCTGTACTGTATATTGAGGTGGAGCAGAGGTAACAAATTATATACTGTTCAGTTTCTTGCACCGACCGAAGAAACAAAGTCACCTACATCTTGGATGCCCTGCAGATAAACATCAAATTATCATTTTTGGGTGAACTATCCCTTTAATTTCTCTAGCATTGCAATTCATCTGCAGTAACCACACACTGAATATTACTGTATGAATGACTGAAAGCTTGAAACCGTGTTTTCAAGACACAAGTATTTATTATTGATGTCAAAACAATGGCTTGATATTTTTAAATGCTACTCTACTATATTTTTCATGATTTGTTTTCATAATGTTCTTATTGTTTAAATTTAGCTGAAAACTAAAATTAACTGCAGGTTCCCAACGGGGATATTATTTTGAACTAAAACTAAAACCAGAAAAAAACACTATCATCACTTGAAATACAATAAGCTAAAAGTAAATATTATATTTTTGTTTAAGTAAATTAAAGAAACTAAAACTAAAAACTAACAAAACTACACATAACATTACTTAAGTTTTAAACGAAAGAATGAATTTACTAAGTAAAAATAAATCAATTATTTAAAAAACAAAGTAAGAGATAAAAATAAAATATAATAAAACAATTAATAAAAACAGGAAAATATAATGCACACACACACCCACACACACACACACACACACACACACACACACACACCACACACACACACACACACACACACACACACACACACACACACACACACACATATTTGTTTTAATATGAACAAAAACTATAAGAGTAGGCTATATAAATTAGGCTGTAAAAAACAAGTGCCAGCTTACCCCAATTAATGTGATAAATTAGAATGTGACGAACTACAGACACTCCATATTTTCATTTGATTTGTTAAATGCATTTAATATATTATAATGTCAATAAAACATTTGCATTGGGTTTGTAAAAGCTGATTTAATGCACGTTTTTGTTGCATTTACACAGTTTTGACCAGCAGGCGTCAGCAGCGTGAAGAGTTTCGAGCACTTCGATACAGCGATTCATTTTACAGACCAAAGTAGTCAACCTCATGAGTCATGACAATAATAACAACATACTGTTACTCTACTCCATACATACACACACACACACACACACACACGCACACGCGCACGCGCACGCGCACGCACACACACGCGCATGCGCACGCACACACACACGCACACGCGCACGCACACACACACACACCACGCGCACGCGCACACGCACGCACACACACACACGCACATGTGGCAATGTCCTAAAATTTCACCTTCATCTTATCTGTACACACACACACGCACACATATACACACACACACGCACGCGTGCGCACACATATACACGCGCGCGCGCGCGCACACACACACGCGCACATGTGGCAATGTTCTGAAATTTCACCTTCATCTTATGTGTGTCATACTTGTATCATTATACAAATTCATGTCCTCATTTGTCACATAAACGCGCAAAATAATGTCATAGGTTGTATTGATCAACTAACTTCTATTAACTCAAATAAATCAAACACTTGGTGTGAGCCTCCTTTACGTTTAAAGCAGTTTTTGCTCTAGATGCACTTGAGCAGAGTTTCTCAAGCTTTACCGGGAAGCTTTCACAGTTCTTCTGGATTCAGTCTGTCTCAGTTTCTTCTGTTTCTTCATGTTGTTCCTGGATGAGGATCAGATCAGATCTCTGTGTGGAGCACAAAATCTCACTGCATTATTATAATCAATGGCAAATATTTATGTTTGGAAATGTAAACGGATATTTCCTACTGACACACTACAGCAAAAGAGATAAATAACTGACTTCAGACCATTTCTAGCTGCTGAAAATACTAGTGTTCTAATCATTTAGGCCACCACTGTGTGTGTGTTATATATACA
>QVTF01012532.1:0-17115 GCA_003573665.1 Oxygymnocypris stewartii
TGTGAGTGTGTGTGTGCGTGTGTGTGGTGTGTGTGTGGTGTGTGTGTGGTTGTGGTGTGTGTTGCGTGTGTGTGTGTGTGTGTGTGTGTGTGTGGTGTGTGTTGTGTGTGTGTGTGGTGTGTGTGTGTGTGTGTGTGTGTGTGTGGTGTGTGTGTTGTGGTGTGTGTGTGTGTGCGTGTGTGTGGTGTGCGTGTGTGTGTGTGTGTGTGCATGTGTGTTTGCGTGTGTGTGCGTGTGTGTGTGCGTGTGTGTGTGTGTGCGTGTGTGGCACCTGTGAGTGGGAGATGGGACTGTGGGCAGCTCAGAGTGAGCTGCAGGCGGAGAGGAAGCCGCCATTATGTGCCCATCTGGATGCCAAAGGAACTGCCTTAAGCTAATGACTATCAAGGGTGATAACAGTGCTCTCATTCATCATCCAAGGAGCATCATGAGCAGCCTGGATCAGTGTGCACTGGAGACAAAAGAATGCTCGAGTTAACTACAAACCGTAGTGGCTGTATTGAGTCCGTAAGAAAGGCGAGAAAGTTGATCTGTTTATTGTGCATGACAAAGCCAGATGAAATGCAGCCATGCCCTGATTTCACTGCATATGGAATAACAGCAACAGCATGTCCTAATTGTGTTTTTATCATTAGTTTGTCTGTCCACACTGAAAGCTGAAATACTGTGTGATTCAGATACAAAAGATATAATAATACATTTCATTTATAGGCGTCTTTCAAGACACGCAAGGACACAGTACAGTAAAATACAAAACATAAATCACAAGCATTATAACATTTAACACATTAAACAGGCAAATCATTAAAGGCTATTCTAAACAAATACGTTTTTATCTGAACTTTAAAATGGTAAATTGAGTCCAGCTGACGAATGTGCAAAGGTAAAGAGATCCATAACTTCGGCGCTGCACAACTAAAAGCCCTACCACCAAAGGAACGCAACAGACAATACGTCTGCAGAAGATGATCTCAAAGAGTGCAAAGGAGCAATGAAGAAGATCTGAGAGATAATGAGGGGCCAAATTATGAAGAGCTGTGTATGTTAGAAGGAGCATTTTATAATGAACACGATAACAAACAGCTGAATGCAGCTGAAAATGTATTGGAGATATACGGTCAAAAGTATGTGAGTTAGTAACTATCCTAGCTCGATGAAATTGCTTTTCAGGAATGCCAACTAAAAGAGAATTGCAATAATCAATCCGGATATGTTCAATATAGAGCTGTGATTTGTGTGACTAAGCGTATGTGACCCAGAGTAAAGAGCAACAACCAAGCTACCGTCAAAATGCCTTGGCTTGCACATCTATGGTTAAAGGGATAGTTCACCCAAAAATAACCGAAAGACCTTTGTTCATCTTCGGAACACAATTGAATATGTTTTTGTTGAAATATGAGGGCTCTCTGACCCTCCCCTAGACAGCAAAGGAACTACCACAAGTGAAAGCAGTAGAGAGAAAAATGTAGAATAAAGTTGTTATTTTTGTTTTCTTTGCGCAAAAACAGTATTCTCGTAGCTTTGTAACATTACGGTTGAACCACTGATGTCACCGGACTATTTTGTCGATCATCCTGGTATTTTTCTGTGCCTTGAGCGTGGTAGTTTTTGCTGTCTATGGGAGGATCAGAGAGCCCTCAGATTTAATCAAAACTATATTAAACTGTGTTCCAAAGAACACAAAGGGGGGGTGGGGGTTCTCAGGAAAATCTAATTGTCCATGGTATCTTCTTCAGATTTGAAATATAAACTCATGAGACATGTGACTTTCCACCCATTACATTTCTGGATTGCTCCAGGACTTATTTAATGTATTTTTATATGAAATATATTTTTCAAGGCACTTCAGTCTCTATAACTTTTTATCTTTTTGAGCATTATCAACTCTGGATGATGGATGGTAAAGCCCAAACGGCCTTCTTTGCAAAGACAACAAAATTGTGTGTATAGCACACTGAAGTCAGGAAATGTTATAATTGTAGTTTAGGTAAGTTTTTCAACTGTGAGTCTCAATATTGGGAGTGCTGGCTAACAGGATAAATATGCTCAAATATGCTGATCGCGTCAGTTGCACTAGTGCTCCTAAATGTTTTTTCATAGTCGCACGCATATTCGCAACTGGTCGCACTATAGAGCCCTGAAAACCTATAGTTCAATACACTGAAATGTATGTAAAATTCAAGTTTATTAATTTATGTTGAGACTACATGAATCTTTTTTGTTGCATTAAATCATACTGGGTGGTGGATTGTTATTTCCCAGCATGATTTGAATTGACAAAATCAAGTGCTATTTTATGTGCTTTTGAGTTAAGGAGAAAGACCATTGTTTTTAATGTTCGATTTTAATTCAGTTAATGTTTATTTAGTTTCAGGTAATAAAAATGTGTTTCATGGTTTTAGTTTGATAATAACCCTGGTGCTGTGTCATCAAACATGATCTTCAGCTTACACATTAACAAGTTCACTACATATTCGCACACAGGAGAGTGCGGTATTAATCCACAACTGTGCTAGATGTCTAGATGGAGCCAGACACAAAGAGAGAGGCACAGAGGAGGAGGAGAACAATACAAGCCCCCCACACCCCACACCCCCTGCCTGACAGCAGCCCGAGCGATCATCTCTCCTCTGCCGACCCATAAACACCCAGCACATAGAGGTGTTTGCTGTAATCCCTTCCAGCAGCCATGACACAGAAAGAGGATGTGCTGGTGGAGACGGGCCTGTGTAAGATGGAGGTTGTGAAGCTTTCATGCTGCATTAACAGTGTGGTGCTAGTCTACTAATGGCTCCTCTGCTGCAGTCGCTGTACACAGCCGCAGCACACTGATGCCAACAAGCTAATGAGATGTTTGATTTGAGCGGGAGGTCAAGAAGAAAACACATCTTCATAAGTCTCAGCCATTACTAGATATTTCAAAGCTTGTAGCTGACATTTTTGTTTGCTTAACACTTATCCTGTAAGAACATTATACTTCTATTATACAACAATATCCAGCTATTATAGCACTTTTACATATTTCATTTTTTCCAAATAGGTAATATCATTTTTTTTATCTTTGCATTTAATTTTTCATGTGAAGTTTATATTATGTATATTTGATTCAGATTGAGCAATTATAGTGAAAGCATGAGCTCAGGAATCATCAGAACATTTCCATCTAAAACAAGCATGACTTGTACAACTGCTATTTTAAAAACACCCTCAATTAGGAGTAAATAGTTCAATGTATGCACAATTGGCTCAGACTCTGAAGGAGTTGAACCTTTTTTACATCATCAAACCACCACCAACCCAAATACTACGTGTGAGAATTCGCTTGTCACAAATCATAGCAATAAAACTAGGAAGCCAGTGATGCCAATATAAACTTTCTATTTGATTTTTCAACTGAATATTCAGGGTTTTTCCTGCATAGAGTATTACGAGGCGGTGACCAAACTCAGGCAGGCAGTCAGTGCAAGCATCACTGAACAGCGTCCATTAGAGCTTTAGTTCATATGTGAAAAAAATACTGATATCATTTACTTGATATTTATTTACACAGAATCACCATTTCTATTCAATATCCACTTATTTACACGATCTGATGAGCATTAACTCAAATTGCATGATCACCTCTGCTCTGGTGAATGAGGGAGACGCGCGGTTTCATTTACCACACACACATAGAGAAGCGCGCGTGACGCTTGCGGTGACTTCAGAGTGTGCTGTATCACTAAATGAGGACATACATGAACTGATCTCCAGAACTGCTCTGAGAGTCACTTCATGAGCATTTTACCGTTTGATTTGAGTAAAACTAGCATCATATCATATACACACAGAACTGTGACGGTATTCACGACAACCCGTCAAAAAAAAGTTCAGTTAAACTTGGAAGACACTGGCAGAAATATATTAATATTGTTCAGCAGAATATACAACTACTACTACTAGACTACTATTACAATTATTAAAGCTATCTTTTTAAGTAATGATCGCACAACATTTCTTCCATGTTGTAATTTTTATAGTAAAACCCCATTTGTTTGACAAAATAAATACAATTATATTTTCAATCATTTATAATTTACTTAATAATTTAAAGATAAATGAAATTAATTTTTATGCCTTCATTTGATTTTGAGAAAAAAGTAAACATTTCATAAGAATACATTTGTTTTTATGCATTCAAATAATTAGACATACTACAACACAGAATTTGGTAACAATAAAACACGGTGAAGAAAATAAAACTTATGAAAGTGGATACAGATTTTCAATTTCTTGAAGTCTTTAACAGCCTAATATTATGTTTCTGTTCTCCTATAGCCTACTACAAAAGCCCCCCTTTATCTAAATGTTGTATTTAATGTAATGTTCAACTGCTTTGTTTCTTTTTTTGTAAAATGTTCCGTTATAATTGTCATTTTCTTCGATCATATAATTACTATAACACGTATAATATGTTGTGTATTATTTTGTTTGTTTCAGCCAGTTATAGTAGGTTAATATGTACATTGTGTGCACATGATCCGGATAGTACCACCTCCGCCTCATTCTGAGCAGGAAAACTGATAGTAGTTATTACCATACACCACCTGTCAAAATGATTGATTGACAGGTGGGCGGGGCTTCGGGTATAGGGGCGGGACTTCCGGTGTAGGCGGGACTTCCGGTACAGGGGCGGGACTTCCGGTGTAGGCGGGACTTCCGTGTAGGCGGGACTTCCTGTATAGGCGGGACTTCCTGTATAAGGCGGGACTTCCGGTATAGGCGGGACTTCCTGTATAGGCGGGACTTCCTGTATAAGGCGGACTTCCTGTATAGGCGGTACTTCCTGTATAAGGCGGACTTCCGGTATTATAAATCATGTTATTGACAGTAGGTTTTGATGATTTTGACAGGTGGTTTTGATGGTTTTGATGTTATTGCAACAGTAGGTTTTGATGATTTTGACAGGGGTTTTGATGGTTTTGATGTTTTGACAGCAGGTTTTGATGTTTTGACAGCAGGTTTTGATGGTTTTGATGTTTGTTTTGACAGCAGGTTTTGATGTTTTGATGATTTTGACAGGTGGTTTTGTTTTTGAAGGCTGTATAATAAATGACAGGTGGTTTGTTTTTGAAGGCTGTATAATAAATGACAGTAGGTTTGTTTTGAAGACGCTGTATCAGGAAATTCCCCTCCCACCCATAGCAGCGTATCTGGGTCTGTGCTGTGAAAAACTGTGAAGTGCATCTCCCACAAACATCTGTTTTTTAAAAACAAAAGTTGATTGTTTATAGAATAGTTTACTAAAAAAAAATCCATGAACATTATTTCAGTTTAAAAGTTTAACAACACGTTACTTTATTACAAGTTGTTTTGTCAATCTTACAAACGTTATAACGTTTAAAATGTACGATCTGATATAAACTATAAATGTTTTGACACGCTTAAGACTTCTAGGGTATAAGGTGTTAGAGTGCGTGCCTGGAGACATTGAAACCGTGTTAAACGGGGGAACAAAGTTTTTATTAAAGTATTTTTCATACAACAATGTCACGGAAAAACTTCAAAACAAGAAAGTCAGAGTATATCATTTATAAAAGAGTACAAAAATAGACGACGTAAACCAAATAAGAGTCAAACAGCGTAATAGAAAAGCTAACAAAGGTTAATTTGGTTTATATTAAACAAGTTTTAATATAAAGAAAATGCGACGTATATACACGTAAAATTAAGCAATGTTTTTATTTCCAGAAAGCGCTGTTTAAAATGATGTAAAATACGGTGTAAGAAAACAAATAAAAATGAAGACAGGTTATTTAAAACAACTAAGACAATATTAACATTAAATAATATAGAGTAACCTTACTTACTGTGGTATAAAATAAAAATATCAAGCCGTTAAAAAGATACGTTGTCAGAAGTTTGTAATATTACAATTTAAAAAGACAGAAGTTGTCACAAGAAAAGCTGGGAAACAAGGAAAAATAACAAACGTGCATCCAGCCGTTGTCCAAAAAGAAGGTAATCTCAGAGACAAAGATAAGTCTATCATAACTTAGCTGAAGGTAAAAGTTAAACAAAAGAAAAAGTCCCGTGCGTGTCCGTTTCAAACACAGAATGGCGAAATCCGGTTCCAGACAGACCACGCCTACGCTCCATCCCCTAGATCCGGACGAGGAGGACCAAAACTGAGATTTAAAAGGATTTAATCCATGACTGTTTTGAAAACATTAAAGTTAATTTTAATAAGTCTTTTACATGTCTTAATTAAACCAGTCAACATCATTCACCTAAATCTTTTCACTTTAAAAAATAGTAGACCTATGGTTTTACTTTTAAACAAACAAGTCCTAGCCTCTGGGAAAGTTTGTTTAACAACACATTTTCCTTTATTTACTCTTTGCTTTTTTGTCAATCTTACGATACGTTATAACAGCTAAAACGCAGGTATGCACATACAAATATTTAACAGGAATGAAACCAAATCAATAACTCTCTGATTTTCTTGTCATAAGACTTGTTATCATTTGAAATACGCGTGCAGCATGTAAACGTTTTTTTTTTTTACATCACACGAGATGCAGATATTTCATCTCAAGCAATGCAACGAAGAAGTGAAGACGGTCGTGTCAATATCACATTTCACGCAGCACGAGATGCCAGTGAAAAGTATGATTAAACAATGATATAACTATTGTTTAACAATATCATTCTAACAAAATGTCAAACCTAAAACCATGAATCTCTAACCTAACTAATTTTTACAACAGACTTTCTTTCTCGCTTAATGAACTGTGTTATTAACCATAAGGGGAGTTAAATGCAGCATGCTTTATTGCATTCAAATAAAAACAACAACCGATCTATATAGGTTTATTCGACTGAGCTTTGATAAAATAACTGATGTAAGAAACATGCAAATATTCGACAAGGTTTATCAAACTGGTGTGTCAGGTGATTTGCGTTGTTGTACATATCTCGCTGATACAGATATGTTGAGATGTTTAACATCTGTAAAAATAGTCTAAAAAGTCATCTTTTAGCTTCCACATAGGAATTATGTCCACACTCAACGGTTTTGTGTAACAGAGTCCTGAGACAAATGAAAACAAAATGTGTGAAAGACTGATGACAGGAAGAGCTACAGACTAAAAGCTTCAGATTTATTAAAACAATCGAGCGTGTGCATTTTTCTCTTGAATAGGTATGTATGCAGTAACCAGCGTGTACACGAATATTTATAATATAACCGCATAATTCAGTGATTCTATCAAATGAATCATTCATTTTAAAGTCAGATTTGATTTCTCTTCAAAACACAATAAAACTTTTTAAAAACGTTAAAACTTTCTTACGACTTTTTAATTATGTCGAACAAAATGAATATAGGGTTATGTTTTTAGTTCGGGATGTTTGCACGTTAATCACATCATTAACCTAAAACATTTTTCATTCAAACTCTCTCTTGAGCGCACACGGCACACAACTGCCAACAACATCCTTGGTTTTATCATTCGGCTGTAGCTGAAACTCTATAACGCGTTCAATTTATGCATCAACGGATCTATAGATGCTGGAAGAGCTCATTGAGCTGTTTAACTGTAGAAAATGTAAACAATGACGCGTAAAACTAGTTCGACAGACCGAGTGTACATGCCTAAAACAGGCCTGGAACCATTTCGAACCATTCTAACACTAAGTGCGACCGCGGCTGAAAATGTGTTATAGTACAGCAGTAAAACACTGGACGTGCGAACGACCAAATAACTACAAGTCCTACTTAAATCTACAATGAAACTAGAAAATATACGTGTGACCTAACAGTGTTTAAAATACCGGACACGTGCAGTTAGATGAAGACACGCAGAGTTGGTTAACACAACGAAATATGTCGTGAAGCATACGTATGACAAGCGTTCTGCAGGACTGACTGACTGACTTTTTTTCTTAAGATTTGATTTCAAGAACACACACAACCACACACACACACACACACACACACACACCACACACACACACAAAACCGTGGCATCCATGTTTGTAGTCCGATGTATATGCTGGGTATTGTAGTTCGCTGACCTGAAAGGCCTGCAACATTTGTACGACAACGTTTGTATCTTTGTGGAAACGAAAATATTTGTTAAAATAATTGTTAAAAATGTATAAGAAGAACATGCTTATGGTAAACAGGCTTGACGTGTATGTCGAAATTGACCACCCCGTCATTTCGTGAAATAGCGTAACGATTTGGTTTGTGTGTGTGTGTGTGTGTGTGTGTGTGTGTGTGTGTGTGTGTGTGTGTTCTTGAAATCAAATCTTAAGAAAAAAAGTCAGTCAGTCAGTCCTGCAGAACGCTTGTCATACGTATGCTTCACGACATATTTCGTTGTGTTAACCAACTCTGCGTGTCTTCATCTAACTGCACGTGTCCGGTATTTTAAACACTGTTAGGTCACACGTATATTTTCTAGTTTCATTGTAGATTTAAGTAGGACTTGTAGTTATTTGGTCGTTCGCACGTCCAGTGTTTTACTGCTGTACTATAACACATTTTCAGCCGCGGTCGCACTTAGTGTTAGAATGGTTCGAAATGGTTCCAGGCCTGTTTTAGGCATGTACACTCGGTCTGTCGAACTAGTTTTACGCGTCATTGTTACATTTTCTACAGTTAAACAGCTCAATGAGCTCTTCCAGCATCTATAGATCCGTTGATGCATAAATTGAACGCGTTATAGAGTTTCAGCTACAGCCGAATGATAAAACCAAGGATGTTGTTGGCAGTTGTGTGCCGTGTGCGCTCAAGAGAGAGTTTGAATGAAAAATGTTTTAGGTTAATGATGTGATTAACGTGCAAACATCCCGAACTAAAAACATAACCCTATATTCATTTTGTTCGACATAATTAAAAAGTCGTAAGAAAGTTTTAACGTTTTTAAAAAGTTTTATTGTGTTTTGAAGAGAAATCAAATCTGACTTTAAAATGAATGATTCATTTGATAGAATCACTGAATTATGCGGTTATGTATTATAAATATTCGTGTACACGCTGGTTACTGCATACATACCTATTCAAGAGAAAAATGCACACGCTCGATTGTTTTAATAAATCTGAAGCTTTTAGTCTGTAGCTCTTCCTGTCATCAGTCTTTCACACATTTTGTTTTCATTTGTCTCAGGACTCTGTTACACAAAACCGTTGAGTGTGGACATAATTCCTATGTGGAAGCTAAAAAGATGACTTTTTAGACTATTTTTTACAGATGTTAAACATCTCAACATATCTGTATCAGCGAGATATGTACAACAACGCAAATCACCTGACACACCAGTTTGATAAACCTTGTCGAATATTTGCATGTTTCTTACATCAGTTATTTTATCAAAGCTCAGTCGAATAAACCTATATAGATCGGTTGTTGTTTTTATTTGAATGCAATAAAGCATGCTGCATTTAACTCCCCTTACGGTTAATAACACAGTTCATTAAGCGAGAAAGAAAGTCTGTTGTAAAAATTAGTTAGGTTAGAGATTCATGGTTTTAGGTTTGACATTTTGTTAGAATGATATTTGTTAAACAATAGTTATATCATTGTTTAATCATACTTTTCACTGGCATCTCGTGCTGCGTGAAATGTGATATTGACACGACCGTCTTCAACTTCGTTGCATTGCTTGAGATGAAATATCTGCATCTCGTGTGATGTAAAAAAAAAAAACGTTTACATGCTGCACGCGTATTTCAAATGATAACAAGTCTTATGACAAGAAAATCAGAGAGTTATTGATTTGGTTTCATTCCTGTTAAATATTTGTATGTGCATACCTGCGTTTTAGCTGTTATAACGTATCGTAAGATTGACAAAAAAGCAAAGAGTAAATAAAGGAAAATGTGTTGTTAAACAAACTTTCCCCAGAGGCTAGGACTTGTTTGTTTAAAAGTAAAACCATAGGTCTACTATTTTTTAAAGTGAAAAGATTTAGGTGAATGATGTTGACTGGTTTAATTAAGACATGTAAAAGACTTATTAAAATTAACTTTAATGTTTTAAAAACAGTCATGGATTAAATCCTTTTAAATCTCAGTTTTGGTCCCTCCTCGTCCGGATCTAGGGGATGGAGCGTAGGCGTGGTCTGTCTGGAACCGGATGTCTCGCCATTCTGTGTTTGAAACGGACACGCACGGGACTTTTTCTTTTGTTTAACTTTTACCTTCAGCTAAGTTATGATAGACTTATCTTTTGTCTCTGAGATTACCTTCTTTTTGGACAACGGCTGGATGCACGTTTGTTATTTTTCCTTGTTTCCCAGCTTTTCTTGTGACAACTTCTGTCTTTTTAAATTGTAATATTACAAACTTCTGACAAACGTATCTTTTTAACGGCTTGATATTTTTATTTTATACCACAGTAAGTAAGGTTACTCTATATTATTTAATGTTAATATTGTCTTAGTTGTTTAAATAACCTGTCTTCATTTTTATTTGTTTTCTTACACCGTATTTTACATCATTTTAAACAGCGCTTTCTGGAAAATAAAAACATTGCTTAATTTTACGTGTATATACGTCGCATTTTCTTTATATTAAAACTTGTTTAATATAAACCAAATTAACCTTTGTTAGCTTTTCTATTACGCTGTTTGACTCTTATTTGGTTTACGTCGTCTATTTTTGTACTCTTTTATAAATGATATACTCTGACTTTCTTGTTTTGAAGTTTTTCCGTGACATTGTTGTGTATGAAAAAATAACTTTAATAAAAAACTTTGTTCCCCCGTTTAACACGGTTTCAATGTCTCCAGGCACGCACTCTAACACCTTATATAACCCTAGAAGTCTTAAGCGTGTCAAAACATTTATAGTTTATATCAGATCGTACATTTTAAACGTTATAACGTTTGTAAGATTGACAAAACAACTTGTAAATAAAGTAACGTGTTGTTAAACTTTTTAAACTGAAATAATGTTCAGTGGATTTTTTTTTAGTAAACTATTCTATAAACAATCAACTTTTGTTTTAAAAAACAGATGTTTGTGGGAGATGCACTTCACAGTTTTTCACAGCACAGACCCAGATACGCTGCTATGGGTGGGAGGGGAATTTCCTGATAACAGCGTCTTCAAAGGACAAAACCTACTGTCATTTATATACAGCCTTCAAAAACAAAAACCACCTGTCATTTTATACAGCCTTCAAAAACAAAAACCACCTGTCAAAATCATCAAAACATCAAAACCTGCTGTCAAAACATCAAAACCTGCTGTCAAAACATCAAAACCATCAAAACCACCTGTCAAAATCATCAAAACCTACTGTCAAAACATCAAAACATCAAAACCACCTGTCAAAATCATCAAAACCTACTGTCAATAACATGATTTATAATACCGGAAGTCCCGCCTTATACAGGAAGTACCGCCTATACAGGAAGTCCCGCCTTATACAGGAAGTCCCGCCTATACAGGAAGTCCCGCCTATACCGGAAGTCCCGCCTTATACAGGAAGTCCCGCCTATACAGGAAGTCCCGCCTACACCGGAAGTCCCGCCCCTGTACCGGAAGTCCCGCCTACACCGGAAGTCCCGCCCCTATACCCGAAGCCCCGCCCACCTGTCAATCAATCATTTTGACAGGTGGTGTATGGTAATAACTACTCCTGATATTTGAATGTGAATTATCATCTGTGCCAGTACTATAGAAGAGCTAACAATTCTCTCACAGTTTTAGCTTACTTTCAGTTGTAGCACAAAATAAATATTGCATATTGTAATAAACTCGCTAAATGTGCTGAGCAGGTTTTTAGGTGAATTGTTTTGTAAGAGTGAATAGTAGACTTTAAAATGAATTGTCTAAATCCACAGTGAGGAAAGTGTCTTAAGTAGATGAGGGGGTCCATCCAATCATGAGATAGTGTGGAGAGGAAGGAGAGTACCACCTACTTATTAAGTACCTGCGGGAGGATCAAAGTTTACTTCAGTAAGTCAGTAAACGCTGATGTTTGCAACAACAGCCATTTTAGGATAGTTTTTTCAAGAGTTTCTCCTAAATCAGCAAATTAGGATCTACTTTTAGCCTTCAGATGCTTTAATAGGACCTGATCAGTAGACTGGAAGAGCATCCAATACCTAAAAAACAACCACAATATCCCTCATCTTACATGTGTAGGTGTAAACAAGGACACCAAAATGAGAAACTGTAGTTTAAGAGAGTATGAAGAACCGTAATCAGTCATAACTACTGGGGAGAAATAGCACAGACTCTGGACAAAGACAACTGTCTAGTGAGTATGCTTCAACCGCCTGTGTTTGCCAACTTAAAATATACTTTGAAAGGCTGCACATGAAAACTGAAGGGTAGTGTGATTTAAAGTGTGAAAAAAGGGCAACACTTGACGATGATGTTTGAGGAGACAAATACTGTGTAACACCGATCCTCCAAAACTGTCCGTGTTTAGAAACAACTAGGGAAGATTAACTGTGATTATTGAATATCTATCATTACACGAATAATAGTGACTAGATTAACTTGTCAATTAATTCAGCAGGTATCCGAGGAAACCAGCGGACCAAGGAAAAAACAGAGATGTGTCAATGTATCATCCGAAAGTATTTCTCTACTAACAATTTATCATTTGAGCAATATTAATGCATATATAACTGCCATTATTAAATACAAAAGATCCTAACCAACATTAATATCTTACAAATTAAGCATATTTATAGTGTTGTAGCACTTATGATAATGAATGAACGCGAATGATTTCTGATTAAGCATATACAAGGCATTTCCCCAGGGTGACTTCTGTTTATGCAGCACAAACTCTCTTCTCACACCAAGACAGCATTTTTCCTAAAAAAGAAAGCCTGTCACCACCCTGAGCAAATGAAACCAGAGAATGCCCTGCCTGCCTATTTGTATTGCAAACTGGAGTCTACTTCTCAGCCAGGCAGAACAAGAGACCGACCGGGAGGACAAACACAGGAGAGAGAGTGGAAAAACCTGCTCTGAACACATCTTCAGCTGAAAACCACCTCAGAGCTGCAGGTGAAACCGTCATAAACAGATAACAGCTCAACAGCAACAAACCACAATAAACACTAATGAATGCATGTAGAGAAGGCTTACTTCAAAAATAAAGAGGATGGAGTCCAGCTCCTCCCGTTGAGATTTGTTCCCTGAAAGAAAGCAATAGAATTAGTTATTGTGTAATCTTACATTCATTCTGAGTTAGTGTTTATTCACTCAGACTTGTGCGTTTGCTGTGGTTAGCTATACAGTTATGATACATGGTGCTAGAATGCTGAAGTATGTTGACAATATTAAATATTCGGTCTTCAATGACTCAGGGGCGGGGGGGGGGCATGAGTACCAGAGTACTTGAAATGTACAGTGATGATTGTTTGTCCAGGACCTTGAATTCTGACTGGTTAGTGTTGGAACGGCATGCCGTACAGCAGTGGTCGACAACAGGCGGCTGAAACTGGCCCGCCAGCAATAATACCTGGCCCGCGCCCGCAGCCACATTATTTTGATAGGGGCTGAAATAGATCGGTCATGACCGCAACAGGTACTCACTATCAGAGTATGTGATTTTGAATGAGCGAGGATCAGATTTTTTAAGAGTTGGAGCATCGTTTTTCACTCGCTCCACCATCCCGAGTAACCTACAATTCATGCCAACAGCCCATAATATAACTGCATATGTATCAAGAATTCACGTTAAACATATTTAGCTAGTTTAATAGAGAAAGATCACTAGGGGGCATGCAGGCAGCAGCGAGGCAGGGCTGTTACGTCAGGCTGACGAAATGTAGAGTTGAGTCAGATTAGTTCAAAATCTCTTTTCCAAAACCTTTCTATCGAAGCAAGATATCTTACAATATAGCATGAAACTGAAATGTAATCTTTTATAATATGTGACTGATTTGGAATGAACTACATTAAGAGATGCATCAAATATATTAGAATTAGTTACGTACAATATTATCAGAATGTTTTCAAGTTATCAGCAAATATCAGCAAAAACCCCATATCGTGTATCGTAATCGATCACATCGGTGATTAGTTGTTGGTGTTGGTGATTTCTGGTTTTATATATCAGCAAGATATACGCATATTTATCGGTAAACAACAGTAGATATTTAATTGTAGACTCCTGTTTTCAACTATATTTAGATGCATGGATAGCAACAGTTTAATTTGCTCCTAAAAGGTAAAGGTTATGTATCATTTATAAGGTTATGTATAACACTTTTTGGGTATTAATTTATTTGCATGCGCAACTTCAACACAGTGCTTGATTCATCTAGAAATATTTCTAGAATATATATAATTTGTTCTTAAGAAATTAAGAAAAATAATCTCTATATAGGGAACGATCTCAAATGCTACATTACTATAATATCAGAGGTTAGTCCAAACTATTCAATTAACTTGCTATTTATTTACAGATATGTCAAATGAAAAGTGAATTGTAAGCAAGCATCCCAACAGCTGGAGCTAACGAGAAGCTAATGCGCTATGACACTGAAAGACTTTCCTGAGGAAACATTAAGGGCCATGCTGTTTACAAGCTGTTATACTGACATGTACTGCAGCTCAAACACTGATTGAGTGAATACATGAGAAACGAATCATTTCAGTAAGTATCCCTTCATTTGTACTGTGGCAGCTACAGCGATCTGTTAATTAGCGAGCATCAAAATAATTGATTTTACTGATAAAGTTGATGGCATTTAAACTCCAGAAAGCAAAAACATATCTTACCTTTTTGCTTTAAGTTACTTTCCAGTGTAATGAAATTTTCATAGAAGATAAAATAAATCTGCGAGCAGTTGGTTTCAAAAAATGCCTTCAGTTCATTCCGGTCAGTAATATCTGTGGAGAAAACAAACAGAACATAAATAATTAAACAAAAACAGACAATGAATCCAATATGTGCATGACTGAAACATTAGTTAGATTGTATCATATGGTGTAATTCAATTCAAAGATGTGAATGTATGTAGATTTAATCCAGACACAAGCTTTCATGAAATTGTCAAATTAACTCTATGTCTGCAGCTCTACATTTCAAAACATAAAAGAGCAGGTTACCTACACTGCATTTTTGTAATAACAGAAGAGTACCAAGTCTTCTGACATCAAAATAATTTGACTAGTTTATCTAGATTAGCTGTTTTTAAATCATCGAAGACTTTAATAAATGTCAATGTAACATAGATGCAAGCAATCTTGTATAACATAACATAAATCGTGCTCAGCTTTACTTGCCTGATAAACTAGAAAGCCTAGATACTGTATGGTGTAACGCAATATAGCGGTGTTCAATTGTATTTTATTGGAGATAACGATTTTAGCTTCTCGAGTAATTACTCATTATCGTCTGTAACAGACTGTAAGCTGGTTATTTGTATTATTTTATTAGGACATTTGAATTATGCCTTGACAACAAGCCTCCACAAGCTTTTATGTTCGGGGTTTCCACATATCAAGAGTTTAAATCCCCCGATCAGGAGTCAGGACACATGTTCTGCCCAGTGTTTTACTCCCGTCTGATATTCTGCTCAAATCAAATGTAACACGGCCCAGCAGTGTTCCCTTATAAGCCCACTTGTGTTTTTTGCTATATCTTGACTAATGTTTGTGGTTGATTAATAAATACACATATATAACCTCTGTGCTGCAATTTTTCTTTCAAATATTTGTGTTTATTTATTTGTTTTTATTAAAATTAAAAAACTTTGTTTTTTTACTTTTTAAAATGTTGTGATTAATATTGGGCAATTCAGTGTTTAGTTCATTAGGAATTGCACAAAAGAAATAGAGATGTAATGTAGAGTGTGTGTGTTAATATATATGACAAATATAATAAAATAAATTCAAATGAGAACAATAGTGATTTTTTTGCCTCACCTGTAACTTGAAATATGTATACATGTGTTTCTTATTTTCATGTCGCTTGTACAGTACGTGTTCTTTGTACAGAGTAACATTATCAGCGTCTGAATGCTATATTCACATGTCTGTAAGGTTAGTTTAAGACTTCAAATCTGACAGTTTGAACTGCTGGTAGCACATCCTGATGCAGCACACATTTCCTAATCTTATTGGTCCAAACATGTTTAACAGATCTTATCCTTGCTGATGTTCAGATGGAGTGATGCAGAGAGCAGACGTCTTCTGAGGGTCATTGAGCACTATAAGGTCACTAGGAGATTTCCAGTAGGAGTGAATTTTAGTCAATCTGCATTGGTCAATTGCTACATTAGTCACTCTTTGTAAATAATTTTTGTCATTTCATTTATTCACAAAATCACAAAATAGTCTTATAGAATTATCAAATAAACTGCCGAATGTTATGTTTTCATTCTGACAGTGCTGCGGGAGCTTGTGGCGCTATCTGCTTGTTAGTCAGGTTTCATGAGGAAAATCTGCGCTGATCTACTCAATCTGTAAAATGAACTAAACAAGCACAAGACAATAATAATAATAATTACAACAGCTACATTAATACATGTATTATAACATTCACACAGTGATCAAGTCTGTATTAGATTATTATATAGATTTCTATCTGTGGGATCTGAAATATTTTCTAATGTTTTAAAATAATTATCTTCTGCTCAGTAAGCCAGCATTTATTTGTACATTATTAAAATACATGCAACTAATACAACTTAAGTAAAATTGTAAGTAAAATTGTGCTTTTTTGTGCTTAGTATCGTACAGAAATAAAAAAAATGGTTCCAGAGCAACCCTACGGTGCTCTAATGTTCACATCTCACATCCTCTTTCCTAAACAAAGCCATCAAAGCAGCCCAAAGCCGTTATTGGCTCCAGGGAAACACTGGCATTTGTAGCAGAGGCACTGGCCTGATTTTAATAGCAGCAGGGACAGATGATAGATGATGACAAGGAATGGATTTGATGGCTGAAATAATATTCTGCCTGGAGCCAGACTGACACTCATTTGACAAATGAGGATGAAGTCATTGCGCTGGGCCAGTGGTGCTTATGTTAGGACACACTGTATTTTAGGTAATTGCCCACTGAATATGATCAATTTCTGAGATAAAGTACCAGAAAATCTAAATGAAAATGACATCTTTAGCATTGATATTACCATAAAAAGCTGT
>QVTF01012533.1:0-82500 GCA_003573665.1 Oxygymnocypris stewartii
GGGAAGTAGACCAGACACGGAGGATATGAAATAACACTGATGTTTATTTGAATTCAGCAGTCGGGTAAGCAGGGAAGAATGGTGAGTAAGTATCTTGAAGTACTTAGAAAGTTAAAGGATATACTGATGATGGTTTTTTTTTGCCAGGAACTCATGGATGATGTGGTAAGCACACACCTCGGGTCAACACCGAAGACGAGCTGGGGTGACGGACAAAGACAGGCAGATGTAGGATACACGAAGGACCAACGAGGAACAGGAGGTAAGTGATCTTGAGGTAAGTGATCTTGAGGTAAGTGATCTTGAGGTAAGTGAGCTTGAGGTAAGTGAGCTTGAGGTAAGTGAGCTTGAGGTAAGTGAGCTTGAGGTAAGTGAGCTTGAGGTAAGTGAGCTTGAGGTAAGTGATCTTGAGGTAAGTGAGCTTGAGGTAAGTGAGCTTGAGGTAAGTGAGCTTGAGGTAAGTGAGCTTGAGGTAAGTGATCTTGAGGTAAGTGATCTTGAGGTAAGTGAGCTTGAGGTAAGTGATCTTGAGGTAAGTGATCTTGAGGTAAGTGAGCGTGAGGTAAGTGATCTTGAGGTAAGTGATCTTGAGGTAAGTGATCTTGAGGTAAGTGAGCTTGAGGTAAGTGAGCTTGAGGTAAGTGAGCTTGAGGTAAGTGAGCTTGAGGTAAGTGAGCTTGAGGTAAGTGAGCTTGAGGTAAGTGAGCTTGAGGTAAGTGAGCTTGAGGTAAGTGAGCTTGAGGTAAGTGAGCTTGAGGTAAGTAACTGTGTAGAGTAGGTGTGAGTCTACTTCGTGTAAGCGAGATCAGACCACTGACTGAGGTGTGTTTAAGTAGTGCTGGCTTAATTGAGTGTTGATGAGGTGCAGGTGGTTTGAGTTCAAACTCAGGTGACAGTGATCGCTGTGAGAGATTGGTGGTGGAGCCTGGCTCATCTGTGACAATATATATATAAAACTGGCAGATATTTGTCATTTAAAGTCTGATTTGAGTTTTTAAACCAACCCATATTTCCCTTTAGTTATGTGACTTCTTTCTAATATCCTTTGAGTAAGTAGCAACAGCTTCTTTTGTGTCCTTTGTTTATGTATTTCATATAGTCTTAGCTATATTTCTGCCTGCTGTGATCATTGACAAGGTCAACCCCACCGTACCCTTATATTAGGAATTAAGTGGTAAAGCTTGCTTTTAAGAGGTTTGTGGATAGGTTTTAAAATAGCACTCTCAGCTAGGAAGTCACAGTAAGCAAATTAATATGAGACCTTGTAAATCTACACTCAGGCTAAGATTTACAATGTATAATGTCTGATCATCACAGAGTCATTCGGCTGCTGTTGTAGAAATGTGAAAAGATGAAATATCATCACCGTATGCCAGTATTTGATATTTTCTAACTAATGCTTTTGTTCTGGCTTCCACAGTCTCCCAGTTTATATCTGTGCACACTGCCTCAGAGTCATGCGAGCTGATAATATCTTCTCAATAACTCGACCGGGAAGGGAGAGAGGGAGGGCAACCAAATCATGAGATGACCCCTGAGGGATTTCTATGAGCTATGAAGCCCTGCAGATTCAGTCACATTTGAAATAGAAAACAAGCTGGAAGAAAAAAGAAGAAAATGCATGCATAAAATACTACATAGGCTAAATTACTTAATCAGCTGTGTAAGTCACACTCTCAATGTGGTAACAAAGTTAAAACAACAGTTCTCGATCTCCCAACACACATGTGAAGGCTAATACTTAAATCAAAACCATTACATTAAAAACACATTATAAACGTATCACTGCAGGTTGTCTAGCAGTGATGCCATTTATCACTTTTCTGAAGGTCCCTTTAGGAGGTCTTCAAGAAACTACAATTACTAATATACTAGTAATTTAGTAATTATGTGCATGCAAAACAATATTTTACATGCACAGTGCTTTGTAATTAGTTTTATATACAGCTGCTTTAACACAACACACACAATACTTGTTGAAAAGCGTGTGGAAATTTCAACACACGATGCATGCAATGACACAGCTTCAACACTTTCAGAGAAAGCATTAGATAATCATGCGATGACCCACTCTGAATTTGAGAGGAGGCTCTGCGCAATTGCGTTTCATTCCGACTCGATATATTCTTTCGCGCGAGACACAGCACGGAGAAGAAGAGCTTTCCACATGCACGCGTACAGTATCACTAACACGTGCTGTCATATCTCGCTGGCTCCAGTCCAAAATTAATCCAGGATTACACTTTAACACAGAGAGAACTCCATGACTAATAAACGCGCTGGCGGAGGCTTCAGTTGCGACGACTTTAGAGCAGAGACAGTCCGAATCCAGATAATGCGGTGTAAAGCAGCGTTTGTGTTCGTGTTACTGAGCGCGTTAACCGCGTATTACGTGTATTCACCAATCCCGAATAACATCGAGGAGAGGTGGAAACTAATGCTCACTGACTCTTTCTTTCAGGAGTTTGATCCATGTGGTAAGTTTGCATGTTAACACGTATTGAGTTGCTTGTAAGTTATCAGTCTTAACGCTCATATCGCCATGCATTTGCCGTATGATATCGGGGTTATTATTATTATCGCAGGAGTGGCCTATTTGTCGGGTCAGTTAAGCGTTTGATTATTTGTTTGGCATGACACCACACCATCAGATTTAGTTTACATATTAGTTGTTAATCCGAGCATTGTAGCTTTTATAGTGAGCTTTGTGGCTAATAATAGCTGGAAATTATAGCAGGAAATAAAATTAAATGCATGCATGTGAAAAATGCACCTCAAATAGGGAAGTGTTGAAATATTACGTCTAAATCTCTCTCTCTCTCTCTCTCTCTAAATTATATATAGTTCACATCATATATATCATATATAGGCCTATATATATATATATATATATATATATATATATATATATATATATATATATATACATACAGTTGTGTTCAAAGCAGTCCAACAGCACTACCCAGATCAATCACTGTTTGTGGTAGAAATTATATTTCTACGTGGCAATTGTTTAGCTAGTATGTGTGGTAATGTTCTAGAAAAGCAACAGTCATAACATGCATGCTGTTGATTCTGTGTAATTGAATCATTAATTGAAAAGGAGGAGTTCAGAGTGGAGTTTAATTAGAGAGGTAAATCATTCTGTGAAAAACCTGGTGTCAAACAAGTGGCCCTTAATTACAAATGTCTCTCTGAAAATCTGAGTAAAATGGCTCGTTCCAGACATTGTTCAAAAGAATAGCGTACTTTGATTACAAATTTGATCAGAGAGGGGAAAACATATAAAGAAAATTATAGGCTGCTCAGCTAAAATGATATCAAATGCATTAAAATGGCAACCAAAACCAGAAAGATGTGGAAGAATATGTAAAACTACCATTCGAATGGATCAAAGAATAGCCAAAATGGCAAAGACTCAACGAATGATCAGCTCCAGAGTGATCAAAGACAGTCTAAAGTCACATGTGAGTACTGTACCTTTTAGCAGCGGTGTAAAATGGCATTCTTGCTTGTATTTTGAGCATTAAACAATAACTCACACGGGGTGCTTCTGTATCAACGAGGGTTTCTTAAATCGATGTCAGTCCCTCAATACTTGTTCTTCATGCTATTAAGTGCTACAAATCTACTTTAAAGATACAATGAACAACAGCGTGATTTGCTAAAGCAGTATATTTAGCAGGCGTCCGGTTATACGCTTGCTGCTTGTGTGAATGCAGTCAGTACTGACCGCTAAAGATGAGGTCAATCGATGTTATTTGACTGTTTACGGCATGGCACGCTCATTTTCCTGTTTTTATACTAGAAGCAGCATTTGCTTGTAAGAAACAAATGCTCGGTTTTAATGTTACTTTAAGTTGGGCTAGAATTAAATGACTGCCAAAACTGAGCATTTTGTTAGTGTACCCCCTCTGTGCACATCACGCACCCCCCGGGGTACTCTACCCCAGTTTGAGAACCACTAAATTAGAAGACGCCCATGTGAAGCCAAGCTATCGGCAAGAAGCCCCCGCAAAGTCCCATTGTTGAAAAAATGAAGAGGTTACAATTTGCCAAAGAACACATTGACTGGCCTAGAGAGAAATGGAGCAATATTTTGTAGACTGATGAAGCAAGATTGTTCTTTTTGGGTCTAGGGGCCGCAGACAGTTTGTCAGATGACCCCCAAACACTGAATTAAAGCCACAGTACACTTTGAAGACAGTGAAGAATCATGAGCATGTTTCTCATTCTACGTGTTGGGGCCTATTTATCGCATTCCATGAATCATGGATCAGCTTGAGTACATTCAAATACTTAAAAATATGATGTTGCCTTATGTCGAAGAGGCAATGTCATTGAAATGGGTGTTTCAACAAGACAACAACCCCAAACACACCAGTAAGCCAGCAGCATCTTGGTCCCAGACCAACAAGAGTAACGTTATGGAGCCGCCAGTCCAATCTCCAGACCTTAACCCAAGAGAAAACTTGTGTGGGGCATCACAAATGCTGTTTCTGAGGCAAAACCAAGAAATGCAGAGGAATTGTGGTATGTAGTGCAATCGTCCTGGGCTGGATTACTTGTTCACAGCTACCAGACTCATGCAACACAGATGTGAAGCAGGTCTCAGAAACCGTGGCTATACAACTAAATGTTAGTTTAGTCATTCACAAGAAAGCTACATCTTCATCAGTTTTCAATTCATACAGTCGATGTTTGACTTTGTAAAGAAAAATGCAGACACTGTTATTTTTTGAACAGTCTAATAATCATTTTTCTTCACTCTCTGTAAAATAATAACACATGTACTACATTGTTCTTCATATTGTGATTTAGAACAGAATGTGCAATGTTCCCAATGCATTTGTGTGTATTGAAGTAAAAGTTATTATAAGAATTTTGAGCTTTACTCGCTTTTTTAAAAACACTGCTATTATTTTGAACACAACTGTGCTCACACACACACACACACACAAACACTCACACACACAAACACGCACACAGACATACACACTCACTCATACATACATTCCACACACTCACACACACACACACACACACAGACACACACTCACACACACTCACACTCACACTCACACACACACACACACACACACACCATATTTCAGTTCAGTTTAATTTACACTTGTCTTTGATGTGAAGATCTCTCCTCGTGTTTTTGTATAATGATGCGTTTATTAAAGTTTACAATGTTGTTGCAAATTAAAAACATATTTTTAATCAGTTTAGATATTATTTATTAATCACCTAAAACACTTTATTTAAATCTCTCTACTTAACCCTCGGTCTCACACATCTACCATGTGTGTATGGCCATCATTTAGGGGGCTCTGCAGTCCCTACATGGTTTAGAAAATAACCTATAACCAAAGGAGAATTAAGACTAAACTAGAACCGGTGACTCAAGACTAACACAGTGTGAACATCACTGGAGTAACATCAAGTGGCTTAACAATGTGCTGTTGTCCACCGAAGCAAAAGATTAGGGCATTCTGGCTATTAGTGAGAGGATCTCAGCTGATGCACCATGTGTCTGCCCTGTTCATAACCTGCTTGAGAAAACACAGCCAAGCACCGTGTGACTTCCACTTGCACTAAATAAGCCAAAAGCACCCCTTTAAATTGTGTTTTTCCCTCTTCACAGGCAGAGCTGAGCGAGTGGATGGGACTGTTGCAGTACATGAAAGTTATGATGTTCGTCACCATTGCAGAGCAAGTAGTGCCTGTGTCAGATGAGAGGGTGCTGGTGTCAGATGATCATTTCGATGGGGTAGAGGTGATTGTGTACCAGCCAAGCCAGCCAGAAGAATCAGGAGAGCCAAGAAGGGCCATCATTTACCTGCACGGAGGAGGATGGTGTCTAGGCAGCTCCCGTGAGTACCATTAATCACACCACGCTGTTTAAGTGTTCTAGCTTTTTATATCTTAATGTAAATGTATTTATATGAACGCTTGACACTGGAACTTCAATTCTCCATCATTATGACAGATTTGCGTTCAGACTGCAGCTATGCATGAGGTCAGTTAAAAATGACCGTATTGACCCAAATATAAGACGACCCTGCTTATAAGATGGCCCGCCTTTTTCCAGATGATACTTTCGGAAAACCAAATCATGTATTTTACTGAGAGAGAGAGAGAGAAAAATATATATTTTCATATTGCATATTTTTCCTGTTTTAATTTTTGAAAGTATGATAAATACTGGTAAAAATGTACCAACAATCACATTTAAAAAATATAAACTTTTTGATATACCATAAAAAATAGCAGGTAGCCCGTCTGATTTATATAACATTCAGTCTATCCATCTCATAGTATCCTAGCAAACTTTTATTAACGGTAGAAGTGAATTACTATTGTAGTCTTCAAATCTGGGTACTGTCTTATGTTTGTTTGTAAGCGTTTCTTTCTCTTTTGTTTTCACTTGCAATATTTTCTTCACACATTACATTACATAGTTCTCGGCACACTCATTTTATACGTGTTTAGTGCCGCCGATTGTGTGTGTATTGTCTTTGACATGTCAAAGTCTAGACCCTGAATATAAGACGACTGTGTTTTTTCAGGTGTTTTTCTAGAAAAAAAACATCGTCTTATATTTGGGTCAATACGGTAAGAGCAGCTTGGCACCAAAATGAACAAAAATGCACCCTATATTCAAAAATATGTGCAAAAAATAGTCCCTGCACCATTAAACAAAATCGATTACGACTGAAAATAATTGAAAGGTGTTGAATGCAGCATTGCATTTAGATCTGCTCATGCTGTATCAAAGAGTTATTTTTATGTTGGTTTTTGCGGCATTGAGCATTATAGTCTATCACAGGGGTTCCCAAACTTTTCAGCCCACGACCCCCAAAATAACGGTGCCAGTGACTCGCGACCCCCACTATCCTCGGAGGTGGTTCAAATATACAAACGTTGCGCGCAACGGCGCACATGCACCAATAGGCCAATCAAAACATGCGCATAGCCTAAAAACACCAATTTTTTTTTTTTATAGTAATTTACTCAGTCGTTTAATTTCAACATTAACCTCACCTAATGAGATGGGTGGGTATTAACCAACGTTTAATTTCAACAAAAATAATATCCTAAGCCTAAAGCGAAAAAATGACCTACGTGCACATGTCGGAATGTTTAACATGGGGCTGTAAATTGATCGTTTATTTGTCGTTAATCTGTCGTAATAACCTCAGGGGTCGCGATCAAACGGAAAGAAAATCGAAATGGCTGATGGCTTTTTTATTTGCATGTTTTTTTAATGTAACCATTAACTACTACTTTTTATTTTTTGTTAGTTATGGATAAAATATGTTATTTCTAATACTTAAAAATATTTATTTGATTTCTGGAAATCATCGCGCGACCCCCCCCTAACTGTCTCACGACCCCACAGGGGGTCGCGACCCCTACTTTGGGAACCACTGGTCTATCACACACGTTTCTGTATGAATGCAGCAGCTAATCAGAGGTGTTTAGTCACACGTGAAGAAATCTGCTGAAAACCCTGCTTTATTTCAGTTTGCAATCGCTGATTGAATTCTGCACTCTTTCAAATTCTTTCATCCGAAACAGAGTGCAGAAATGATGTATGTAATACATATTGCAGCGTAGACAGCTTGTGAAATTACAGTGAGAGTTTGTGTGCTCGTGCAGGACTCGCTGAAGTCACTGACTGCTTCAGTGATAGTGAATATTACCAAGATAACCAATGTGAAGTCATGACTTTCTAATGCATGGAACTTCATAAACAGTAGATGCCTGGTTATCTTTCGAATGACTTAAAAATGTGTCAAGTATTGCAAAAAAATATCCATTGAAAATGGCTTTGAACGTACATAAACTGTAGAAAAGGTCTGTTCTAAAGGTTTGTGCTATTGATCTCTTTGTTGTGATGGTTAAAGGGACTACAGTTTTATTTTAAGGTGTTCTTGTTACATTGTAATTATACATTTAGGTAATATGTAATAATAATTAACAACATGTGTTTACTATGGGGTTAGAATTGGGGTTAACTGCATGCAATTATGCTAAATGTACTGTTATTACTATAATAAGAGCATGTTACATATGTTTTAATCTATGAGAACTGTTTTCATCACTAGAGGCTTAATCAAATAAAAGTAAAAAGCATATATTTGTTCCCTTCTCTAGGTATGGGCCCATATGATCTACTGGCCAGACACATGGTTACAGAGCTCAACGCAGTTATTGTATCAGTAGAGTAAGTATCAAATATTGTTCATTTAATACAAATCCTTGCTTGCTTCAACACGCGGGTTTTGGTGACTGATTGATTGATTGATGTAATTGTATGTGTTATATTACAGCCATTCAATTGCTAATGAATTATCAGCTAATTCATAAATATCATATTTAATCCAATTTTTAATATCGTAGTTTGGAATTCCCTCAGTTCTCTATTGAAGTTGAACACAAGACTGTTTCATGATGTTGACACTATGGGAATATTACTTGTGAGCCGGTGTCTGAAGCGTGTTTGCTAAATGCCTCTTGATTGGCCACTGCATCAGGTGATGTCACAGACGAGGTGGCCAGCTATATATAACACGCTTCATTGTCTTCAGCAAGCCGTTTGTCTGTGTGTGCATGTGCTATAGTCTGTGTGAGAAAGCTCAAAATGAAATAAGCTGATTTAGGAAGTGTGGCGGTGTTGCAGACGTACAGTACCATGCTGATTTATTGAAGGATGTTGACTGACAATCTGCTCTGTCGGAGCTAAAAGAGAAGGAAATATCTTTTCTCCTAGATCTTCTTCCCCTTTATCTTCTGAATTTTTCGGTATTGCTTTTGTGGACCGCATCCTTTATCCCAACATCTGTTCCCGCAGCTGGGCCAAACTGGTGCCAGTAGCAGAAGAGCTGCACGATTCTGGATAAATTGAGGATCACGTTTTTTTCTCTCAAGTAGAGATCACGATTCTCCCACGATGCTAAACTAAACTAAATCATTTGTAATAAAATATTAATTGCTGCAGTCTATTGTTATTAAAGTGTTTAATTTGAATGAATTATTAAACATTTTAATATATGTATTTATAATATAATATAATATAATACATAATTTTTTTATATCAAAATTATGAAAAAGTGTTTTAAAAGAATGATTCAATGACTCATTGATAAATACTTCACTTGTTTCATTACTGGATGAATCAATGTTTTTGAACGAATCTCTTGAATTAATGATTCAATGACATACATTTTTAACCGTCACTTGTTGCCACATATAAATAATTTGAAGTGCCAAAATATTCCTTGCTCTATTTTGATTGCTACCATAGACATAGACATAATAATAATAATAATACATTTTATTTGTAACGCACTTTATATTTCAACTAAATATCAAAGTGCTACAATACAAGAACACAGAAAAAAACAACTTTTTGTGGCCAAAAAGGTGAGTTTTAAGGCCACATTTAAAAGCATCCACTGACTGCGGTGTCCTCAGATGGTCTGGGAGAGCATTCACAGACTGGGAGCGGCTGAGCAGAAGACCCGGTCTCCCATAGTACGGAGCTTGGTCCTTGGGGTTTCAGGAGATGTGCTGAAACAGAGCGGAGGGTACGTGTAGAGCATTGTGGAGAAAGAAGTTCCTTGAGGTGGGAGGAGGGGGGCGTCACCATGAATACACAGGTGGGTGAGGAGGGAAACCTTACACTCAATCCTAAATGAGACAGGGAGCCAATGGAGCGATATAAGGATGGGAGTGATATGATCATATATGCGCACCCTCATCAGGATCCTAGCAGCACTGTTCTGAATGTACTGCAGCTTCTGGAGGCTTCTGCCGGGGATCCCGATGAGGAGCGCATTACAATAGTCCAGCCTAGAGGAGACAAAGGCGTGGACAAGTTTTCTGCATCTCCAAAAGTGATTATAGGACGAAGTTTGGCGATGTTCCTCGGGTGGAAAAAAGAGGTCTTACACAGATGTTTGATGCGAGTCCATTTTGACACCCAGGTTGGTGACTGATGTTGAAAGTAAAATATCCTGGCCAGAGAAGGTAATGCTGTTAATGAACCTGGTTCGAACATCAATGTTTATATCCGAACTATAAACTTTCATCCCAGTATTTCTGTGATAACATGAATGACTGATAGACAGAAATAATACCGGGTAGTTGAAAAGACTGTTTGTGAAGCTGTTTTTTACCTAAGCATGTCTGCTCTCTGTGTCAGCTGCAGCAAACGCAGATTTGAATGTTCCTGTATCGTGACTTTTTCAAAGGTTTAATAGACACAGGCGAATTGTTGACATCTAGAAATGGGATCACGTGGGTATCTGAAGCGATCTTTTAACGATTAATCATACTATCGGGCTCCAGGCAGTGACCTCGCTTGATGCCACAAAAGGATCTCAGAAGTCATCATGACTAAATGTGCAATAAGCATTTGATTGATGAGTCTGTACACGTCTCCTGCAATTACACTTTCCCACAAAGCCTCCTTGATCTGAGGGTTTGACGAGTATAGGTGCTTTGTTTTATGATGTGTAGCGCTGGAGTGAGAGGTCTGGACTCTTTTCTTTCATGCGCTTACACAAAGTCTCGAAAGGAGGCAAGGCTTTAACCTACGCTTACTCCCAAAGGAAGTGTTACATTTTATTAGAGACGGGATACTCAAATCTGGCTCACGAGATCTACTTTCCTGCAGAGTTTAGCTCTAACCCTTATCAAACTCACCTGAGCGTGCTAATCTTAGTGTCTTCAGGATCATTAGAAAATCACAAGTAGGTGAGTCTCATCTGCCATTTCTTCAGTGTTGGGAATACAGTGGTAGAGGCATATGCCTTTTCTGTTATTCACATATGCAAATACAGAGGGGATGTATTTTCCTATACCTGTAGATTGCTTAAAGAGCTGAATAATGCATTTAACCCTAACTCTGTTGAAACGTTTTCAACCTGTGGATGCTCTGTTCTTAACATGCTCCATGCTGCTCTCTCTGTGCTCATGTATAGCTTTTATGCAAACACAGCAGGTATATGATAAATGAATGTGCTGATAACACCACTGTGATCCGATAAACATCAACAATGAACTGCAGTAAGCCCTTTCTGCATGGGCCAGTGCTCCAGCGTTCCATAGAAGAATCCTGTATTATCATGGACAACAGCAGAAACAAGGACATGCGGTGTCAACAGAGCATGAAAATCAGATCAAATCTCCTTTACAGATCATGAGTAGAATTGGCTGTCTGACTTTCTGCTGCCTGACTGCCCGCTGCTGTGAAACTATAAACACTTTGACTCCTTGCCAAGTGTTCAAACGCCAGAAATACTAAAGAGATTATAGTGAAGTACAGGACACAAAACATGCACTTGTTCATGAACATTATTTGGCCAGTTAATGTTAGAAGAAATAGTGAACAGTAATACCAGCAAATCTCTGGGAATGCAGATAATGAACTAACTTTGACCCAAATCGACTTCAACTCATTTTGTCCCAGACAAACACTCTGAGCTTTGATTTAGTCCTGATTATATAGAGTTGAGCAAGAAAGTGTTTTATTAGGGATGTACAATGTGAGAAAAAAATGTATGAAAGGTCTCAGTACAGAGACTGTAAAAAAATAAATAATAGGATTTAAATTGTGAAACTCTGAAGCCAGTTTACAGAGGGGAAAAAATGTGTTTGATGGCTCTACAGGTTGACCATTAGTAAGAGCGTTTTCCCTTAATGTCAGTTCTGTCATGACATCTCTCTGAGGGATTGGCATGGTAATGTACATGATGATGTTTATGTATTTGGTCTTGGCGGAACAGATCTGCGCTGCTGCGGTAGAGCAAGTACCACTGCCAATACATCCACAACATGCTGCTGAGAGCATGTAAGAAATACTGCTGCTGCACAAATAACATTAATAACCCCCATCGCATACACGATCAGACCAAAGCAGATCTATACAGGTGGAGCTGGGGAAGGTGGAGGGTTTCTGTAGTGCGCTGCTACTGCGACAGCAAACACTAGCCAAGTATTTGAATGTTGAGCAGCGAGCTCATTGGCTACCGATACAGGAGAGAACCAATCAGCTGTGCCGTGATAATGTCATTGTCATATTGAGTTAATCTAGAGTTTCATGCCAGAAATTTGTATTTCACATGTCCTTAGTTTTAGAGGCATTCGGCTTTAACAGCCTTGTATGCATTTAATGACTTGGAAAATAGTTTGTTTTTCTTTATTATCTCCATTTTTAGAAATTTAAACTGTCTTTTGTCCATTTGTCTATTTAAACTCTCCATTTATACTGCTTTATAAATCTTTTTGCGCATAATGTATAGCATATAGATATATTCACCATACAGTATGTTTATAGCAATCCGTTGGCACATCTGTTTGAAGGACAGAATTGGGCAGCATGTGGAATACTATATACTATATTTTGTCAAAAAAAGAAAGTATTTTTATCAGATTAATCAAAAATAATAATCGGCCAACTAATTGATTATCAAAATAATCATTGCACTTACCACTCAAGAAGGTGGTATAAATCAGATAAGTTGTTTCTTTGTTTTGGTGGTCAAGCACACTCTACCAGGAGTGTGGCATTATCTCAGGCACTAACTAAAGGAGTATCTTTAGAAGATATTTGTGTGAAGCAGAATGGGCTTTCTTCCTTCATTGAACTTTGAGAAACAATGTCGTGGGTGCTGTCATATGAGTGACTGGTGATGCAGTGCCTCAGCAAGGGCGGCATCAGTGCAATAAGCAAGTACATTTGTTTTATTTATTTCAAGTTTGTTTTATTTATATAGCACATTTAAAAACAGCGATCACGGATGACCAATGTGCTGAACAAACAAAGACATAGAACACAGGACAACCCACAGATTCATACCATAAACTCACAGTTAATTAAAAGCCAAAGAAAATAAATACATTTTAAAAACAGTTAAATATTGTGCTGATCTGATATAGCCACAGCCTAGGGCCAGCAACTGCAAAGGCTCTATCTCATCTATGCTTTAACCGTGATCTGGGGACAGATAGAAGTCTATGATCAACAGACCTCAGATTTCGAGTAGGATTGTATGGATAAAGTTGATCAGATAGATAGCTCGGTGCCAGATTATTTTTAAAAACATAGAGAAGAATTTTCAACTCAATTCTAAGATGCCCAGGTAACGTGACGTGATCAAATTTACGTTGTCCTTTGAGGAATTTAGCAGCAGCCTTTTGTGCTATAAATATTTAAGAGAAAATATTTAATTTCTGAGAGAAGGCGTAGCTGAAAAAAAAACAGGAACTAATAACTTTGCATATTATTATTGATCCCAGAAAACACCTAGATTCTTAATACAGGAAGAAGTAAAAGGAGCAAGGTAGTCCAGATCGATACTTCTGCTCCCTTAATTTTCACTTGGGCCAAAGACTATAACCTCGGTTTTTTATTCATTCAGAAATGAAAAAACTGTTTGAGAGAACCACGTTTTCACTTCATCCAGGCATGCAAAAATAGATTCCAGAGCTGCATATTTCATTCGTTTCAGAGGTAGAAACATTTGAGTATCATCTGCATAGCAGTGAAATTATACACCATGCTTACTAAAAATAGAGCCCAAAGTAAGTAAATATAAAGAAAATGAATGGGTGCGAGAATAGAACCCTGGGGCACTCCACAGGAAAGTTTAGCAGGCAATGAAGAGAAATTACCCAATCTGACAGAGAAACTTCTATTTGTTAAATATGATTTAAACCAGCTAAGAACAGTTCCCTGGATGCCCAGAAAATATTCTAGTTGAGATAAAATAGTTTTATGATCCGCTGTATCAAAGGTTTAGTCTAACAGAATTAGGATAACAGAGTCACCAGAGTCTGTCGCCAACAATGTATCATTAAGGACCCGTAATAAAGCAAACTCTATGTTATGCAGAGGCTTAAAAACAGACTGGAAGGTTTCAAAGATATGATTTGCACTAAGGAAAGACTGTAGCTGAGTAAACACAGTTTTGTCCAGTGCTTTTGTAAAAAACGGAAGATTTGAGGTGGGTCAAAAATGATAAGAATGACTAGCATCAAGAGAAGGTTTCTCAAGAAGAGGCGTCAAAGTAGCTTATTTAGGCTATCAGGTATAGTCTCTGAAACTAGATATTTATTCAGAATGACACCAAACTAAGTCCAACCGAGTTGAATTTTTTTTTTTTAATACGTGGCGGGAGAACATTGTTGTGAACTCTGTTCTTCTAAAGTGTAGAAAACTCAGAAGAGAAGACCAGGAGACTTCGGATTGGATCGTCAGCAGAATTTCTTTATTCTATGACATGTCTTGTTATTTGTAGTCATCGAAAATCTCATCTTAAGTAATTTTTACAGGGTATCTTATAGACAGAATTGGAGGAGGGACTTTTGGAGGTTGAGACAAAACATCAAAGAAAGCAAACATCTGAGGGAGGCGTTAGTTGGTTACGGGAAACTTCCCTTCCCGTGGTTCTAATACACTAATCCACGAATTCACGTCTGGGCAGGACAAAGCCATTTGCAGAACAAAGGTAGAATCTCTCAGTAGTCTGACTCATTGATCTTACCATTATCATAGAGACAAAAAGCACAGCTGTCTCGAGCTCAAATGGTCAGGAAGCGATCTCAAGCACCTGAATTTGCCTGACCCTTCTTAATCAGGAAGTGAATTTAAATTAAACATTAAAAATAAAATTTGTAATCCTTCAATTCCCCCTTTGAGAGTTCTTATAACTCTCACAAAATACAAATTTAGACACTTAAAAGTTAATTCTTGTAACTTGTAATCGTTACAGGCACATAGTACATGTTCTGTGTTGCTTATATGTAATTGCATGCTGACACAGAAACAAAACATGCAATTAGGGTCCGTGAAGTTCTTACGGATAATAATCTTTTCTGGTTGGAACTGTCATTTCCTCGTGAGAGGCGGGAGTCATTTGCTAACAAGTTTCCGAAACATGAAGAATTATCTTCAGTCATCTGGTGTAATTTTGCTGAAAGATCAAGAGTACGGAAATCTTGATCATGTTGATGGATGACTGAAGTTCCCGTATGTGAGTCTCTGCGTTGTGTATTTTTTTCTTTTTCTTCTTTGTTTTCTCTTTCTTGTGTGATAGTTGGCTCGGCAATGGGTCTAGTTGTTTTCTAGAGGTTGTGGCTTCATCCGCAGGTGAGAAGGGCGGTGCATATGGATCTCAGGACAGCCATCAGGTGGTATCTGCACAGAGGAAGAAAGAAACACAAACAAGAGAGAACAACGGCACAGAGCAGTATTTGTAGAGTCTGCAAACATTAGGGTTGTATCCTCTGTTCAAAATATAGTCTGCTATGGTTGTTCCTTCTTTCCCTATTTCTTAATTCCTGTGACACCTAAAGAACAGTGAGGAAAGGATGGACTAATGGAGGGGAAAGGCCTATGAGGAAATCTTCACCGCGGGGTTGGCCCCCGAAGCCTGTTGCTTTCGGTTCTTCCCTGGGCTCCTCACTGGTTCTTGTGTCTGCCCTATCCTATCCCTGCAGGGGGAGGAACAACCTTACAGTGTGACACATGAGTCCAAGTTTTCCTTCCCTGACACAATACTGCAGCTGCTGTAATCAACATCACTTGATGTGGTCCGTACCACTTAGGCTCTAATGGCTTGTTTTTGAACGCCTTTATCATGACCCATTGACCTGGGATGATTGTGTGTCCACCTTCTGGTGGAGTCTGCCAACACGACTCAACTCTCTCTTTGGCACTCTGCACTGCCTTTGTAAGGTTTTCACAGTAAGCGATCAGGGCATCTGAAGCAATGTGCACATCAGCATTTCTAAGATCAATCACACCTGGCATCTGCATTGGGCGTCCAGTAATAATCTCATGAGGGCTCAGTCCTACTGATCTGTTAGGTGATGCTCTCATACTACACAGTACTGCGGGCAGTGCTTCAACCCATGGTACTCCTTCCTGATGCATTTTGCTTAGCCTGGTTTTGATTGTTCTGTTTGATCGTTCAACCTGTCCTGATGCTTGTGGCATATAGGGACAGTGAAGGTTCCACTTAATCTTCAACATTCTAGACACTTCCTTGACTACCTGTCCTGTGAAGTGGGTACCTTGATCTGAGTCAATGCAATCTGGTAATCCCCATCTGGGAATGAAATCAGTGACAAGACATTTAGCAGTATGTGCAGCTGTAGCACGCCCTGTTGGATAAGCTTCTACCCATCTTGAGATCAATGTTCTTCTAAATTCAGTTAAATGTGTGCGTGCTGCCGGTAAACTCTGAGATAGTCTCTCTATATCTTTAGGACATAAAGCGTTGGCAACAGTTTGTATTTGCACAACAAAAGAATTGGGAGGAACACTATCAGTTTCCTCAACATTGACTGAATTTACAGGCACATCAGTTACTGATTGGAGAGCTACATCTGTTTCAGAGAACGCTTGTAAATCAGGGTAAATGTTATCAGGCTGACTTACTTCCACATCAGTTTTTGCTGCAACTTTCTTGAGGTTCAATTTCTTAGTCAAAGTGGATACTCTCGCACGGAGTTCATTGTTCTGTTTCTCTAGCTCTGCGTTACGCTGAGACTGTTGTGTCGCTAGCGTTACACTGAATTCCCTGTGACAACAGATAATGTCTTTCACATTGTTCTTACGAATACTTGCTCCTAGTACCTTTTTACACTCATCTACCGACCAAGTCTTGTCTGGATGAATCTCATATTTCTGCGTTAGTTTTTGTCTAACTTTTTCAGTGACTATTAGGTCCATTTGTTCCCCTAACAGCGTTTTGAATTCACTATCTGACCACAAAGGAGTCGCAAGACCAGTCTTTTCTGTGGTTGGAATCAGTCTAGCATTCATTCTAACCATTTTGTAAGTTTCTTCGGTACCACACAAACAAAACAAACACTTCTCTGATCAACAGAGGGTACACTTGTAAAAAATAAAAACTTAACTATTGTTAAATTTCCAAATTACCAACACTTCACACTTAACTTCCCTGCCTACAAAAAAAAAACAGAGGATAAAACTAAATTATTAGCACGAAATGCTAACCTTCCCTGCCTGAAACAGAGGATAACTCATTTTTAGCACGTAATGCCCAAAATCTTCCCTGCCTGAAAGAACAGAGGATAAACTTTCATCTCTAAAATAAAAACTTTAGAGGATAAACTCTTCCCTGCCTGTAACAGATGATAAACTTCCCTGCCTACAAGAACAGAGGATACTTTCATCTCTAAAATAAAAAACTTTAGAGGATAAACTCTTCCCTGCCTACAAGAACAGAGGATAAACTCTTCCCTGCCTGAAACAGAGGATACATTTAGTTAAACAAACCCTACAGATGTATGTTAACTCTTCTCTGACGGCACAGAGGATACACTGGTCTTAGGTTCTTTTGGATTAGAGACAGCACTCACCACAACCCTTGGTTGAGAGAAAAATTAAGTCTGGGAATCCTTGTTCAGCTTGAAGTTTCGCTGGATTCCAAAAGATGCAGATCTTTGTTTGAGCTTGAAGTTTTTCAGGTGAGGAAGCTGGAACTCTATCCGGGTCACGGCACCATCTGCTGTGAACTCTGTTCTTCTAAAGTGTAGAAAACTCAGAAGAGAAGACCAGGAGACTTCGGATTGGATCGTCAGCAGAATTTCTTTATTCTATGACATGTCTTGTTATCTGTAGTCATCGAAAATCTCATCTTAAGTAATTTTTACAGGGTATCTTATAGACAGAATTGGAGGAGGGACTTTTGGAGGTTGAGACAAAACATCAAAGAAAGCAAACATCTGAGGGAGGCGTTAGTTGGTTACGGGAAACTTCCCTTCCCGTGGTTCTAATACACTAATCCACGAATTCACGTCTGGGCAGAACAAAGGTAGAATCTCTCAGTAGTCTGACTCATTGATCTTACCATTATCATAGAGACAAAAAGCACAGCTGTCTCGAGCTCAAATGGTCAGGAAGCGATCTAAAGCACTTGAATTTGCCTGACCCTTCTTAATCAGGAAGTGAATTTAAATTAAACATTAAAAATAAAATTTGTAATCCTTCAACATCATGAGAGCAAAAAGAAGGTTTCAAAAGGTCAATAGTTTCTTTGAGAGACTGAATAGAAACTAGATCAAAATCACTCCATATAGCTGAAGAACAGCACAATTCAGGTGAAACATTAGCAAGTGGTTGCAACTGAGATCTCAGTAGTAATTTTATCACAGAAAAACCTTGAGAAACCTTCGCATAATAACACTGATGGATTTGAAATCACATTTACAGGAGGATTTAACACATCATTTATAGCAGAAAATTTGGCTTTAGAGCTATACAAATTAATTGCAATTAAATTAGAAAAATACTTAGACTTAGCGGATTTCACTGTTTTCTGAAAAGTAGCAAAACAGTCTTTAAGCATTTCATATGAAATTTGCAATTTCTCCTTTTTCCATTTTCGTTCAGTTCTTCTACAAGCTGGCCTCAGAGAGCGGATGTTATCATTTTGACTTATTAGGTTTAATAAGAGCAGTAGTATTCAAAATCTCAGCAGGCAGTATTAAACAGTCTAAGATGCTGATCAGCATCCAAGCCAGGTAAAAAAGACTCCAGGGACAGAGACAAGCACACCTTGTTAAAGGTGTTTGTGAAGTCATCACAAAAGTGGGAAGAAAAGGAGCGAGGCAGTTGTTCAGTAGGAGTAATGCTTAAACTTAGCTGAGAGAAATGCAACGTAAATAATGCAGGCATATGAAAAAGTAAAGTATCAAAAACCTGAGCATCAGTAATAGAAAAAACGTAAGAGAGAACCAAGTATGTCTGTGTGTATGTGTAGGATCTTTAACCCACTGAACCACATTAAATGAATCAATGAGACTGAGAAACTCCCTTTCCAGAGGTTTAGACTGACAGCACACACGTATATTAAAATCACCTAGCAGAAGAATATTGTTATACTTTGTTATGCAATCAACCATAAAAGCAGTAAATAGGTGTGTTTCAATACAGCTTTAAGCAGTCATCACACCTGGGGGTGTTCTCATTCCCTAGTCAGGAAACCAAGATTACATATGTAACCAGTGCTGTAGTCTACATGATACGCAGATATACGGCGTATACCTACTAGCAAAGGTCAAGGATTTACGTATACCCACTTAAAAAAGCGTGAAGATACGAAACAACATAGTTCTGACAGAACTTTCACACATTCATTCATAAAATTCATAGAATAAAGGTTTTTTTCTGACAGAAAAATACAATTACGAAGAACAATACTAACATAATTTTCTCTGTGCAGGTATCGTCTTGCCCCAGCTTATCATTTTCCGGCCCAGTTTGAGGATGTGTACCGTGTGGTGAAGTTCATCTTTCGTAATGATGTTCTGAAGAGCTACCATATCGATCCAGACCGGATTGCTGTGTCTGGAGACAGTGCTGGAGGCAACCTTGCAGCTGCAGTGGCTCAGCAGGTAAGATGTGGAAATTATACATGAATGTCTACAGTACGATTTTTACAATAGGACTCGATAATCGATGCATTTTATCTTTACATTTTGTGCTTTATACCTTTAGTTACCTACTGTACATAATGTTTTCATCACATTTTTGTTTCCATCTACACACTCAATCATCACAGTATAACACCAAGTTATTTAAACTTCAGGGATATCAATCTGTTCAGTTAGGAAGCTTAAGCGATTGTAAATCAGTTTCTCCTGCTTTGGTGCAAATAAAGTGACAACAGGTGCACTGGAGAGACAACAGCAAGACAACCTCCTAAAAAGGGAATGGTTTTGAAGGTAGTGGCCACAGACAACTGCTCTATCTTTATCTTTCCTTAATGATTTGTCTCTAGAGTTGTGTTTTGTTAGGGTCCTTCTCATTACTTGTATCATAAGGCAGTACATACAGCCCAATCAGGTTTAGTCCAGCCCGTCCACAATGGCACTTTAGGTTTGTTGTGTCTCCTATATATCAGGAGATGAACGGTTACATGAGGAGAGCTGAACAGGGCCATGAAAGGGCAACAACCTTGTAGCATCTGCTCTTGCATGAAGGAACAGGTGGAAAACCTTCAGAGCCCTCCAAAATGCCCCTAGCAGGTCAGGCATGAGAGCACCGTGCAACTCGATTGGCATTTGCCAGAGAACACCAGAATTGGCAGGTCCACCATTGGCACCCCATTCTCTTCATGGATGAGAGTAGGTTCACACTGAGCGTGTAACAGATGGGAAAGAGTGTGGAGATGCCATGGAGAGCGTTATGCTGCCTGTAACATCATCCAGCATGACTGTTTTGGCGGTGGTTCATTTATGGTATGGGGAGGAATATCTTGAAGGGAACTTACACTTGTGAAGTGGGCCCTGGATTCCTCCTGGTGCAGGACAATGCCCAGGCCTCATGTGACCATGTAGGCACTTTCTGGATGATGTAGGCATTGATACTGTTGACTGGCCCTTATGTTCCCCAGACCTCAGTCCAATTGAGAACCAGCTTACGAAGCTGTCAAGTAGCACCAAAGACTGTCCAGGAGCTCACCGATGTCCTGATCCAGGTCTGGCTGGAGATCCCCCAGGACATCATCCATCATCTCATCAGGAGCATGCCTAGACATTGTCAGGAGTGCAGACAGGCACATGGGGGCCATATACACTACTGATTACATTATGAGTTGCTTTGATGAAATTAATGCATGTTCACTCAGCCTGTAATTTCATTTTTTTTAATTTGATTTTCAGTGTGATTTAATCTAGCCTTTAATGCGCTGATGATTTTGGTTTCCATTGACCATTGTCACATAATTTTGTTCTCATTGAATTAGACAATGTATACAAGTAAAGAGTTTTAAGTTAACTATATTTTGTTAATCAAGTTCAAATTTGTGATTTAACCTTATTTTTTTAAGGTTATGGTTATGGTTACAGTAATATATGTAACCCCGGACCTCAAAACCAGTCATAAGGGTCATTTGTTTGTGAAATTAAAATGTATACATAATTTGAAAGTTGAATAAATAAGCTTACCATTGATGTCTGATTTGTTTGTATTGAACAATATTTGACTGAGATACAACTATTTTAAAATCTGTAATCTGAGGGTGCAAAAAAAAATGAATATTGAGAAAATCATCTTTAAAGTTGTTCAAATTAAGTTCTTAGCAATGCATAATAATAATAAAAAATTGCGTTTTGATATATTTGCGGTAGGAAATTTACAAAATATCTTCATGGAATATGATCTTTGCTTAATCTTAAAATGTATAATTTTGACCCATACAATGTATTTTTGGCCATTGCTACAAACACCCGTGCTACTTATGACTGGTTTTGTGGTTCGGGGTCACATATATAATAATGATAATTATTGTTATAAATATATAATAAAACCAGGTAACTGATAAGAATAATTACACCCCAATTTCACATTTAAAATGTTCTTCAGCAGTGCTTAAATTCTAAGTGGTCAAAAATAGCAACAATGGTTGCTTTATGAAGCTTGCTTATATTGTAATGAATATGTTTATATTATAATGTTTCATTGAATATTTTATGTATACTCAGTTGCAAAAGGACCCAGGACAGCATATCCAGCTAAAGGCCCAAGCGCTAATCTACCCCGTCCTGCAAGCCTTGGATCTGAACACTCCCTCCTACCAGCAGAACCAGCACATGCCTATACTGCCCCGCTCACTGATGGTGAGGTTTTGGAGCGAGTACTTCACCAGCGACAAGTCATTTTTGAGAGCCATGATGGCAAACAGACACAATAACCACGAATCAGCCGATTTGCTTAAGTTTGTCAATTGGAGTTCATATTTACCTGATCCATATCGCCAGACATACAACTACAGTGCTCCACCTGTGGTCACCGTAAAAGGTTCAGTGCACTCTATCGGTCCTCATCACTTGCTTGCAGATCCACGAGCCTCGCCATTGCTGGTGCCCGACACAGCCTTGCGTTCACTGCCTAAGGCTTATGTGGTGACCTGTGAATATGATGTACTGCGGGATGATGGCTTGATGTATGTCACACGTTTGCGTAATGCTGGAGTTGATGTCACACATGAACATTACCCTGGTGGATTTCATGGTGCACTGATGTTCATTACATGGCCCACGGACTTTGATTTTGGACACAGAATGATGGACAACTTTGTATCATGGCTTAAGAAAAATCTATAAAATTAATGTAGAATGCAACAGTGCTTTATGCATTGGTTCACATCATTTTTGTCTTATATATTTCATTATTTTCTTCTGTTGTTTACAGTGCAGCACTTTTATCTCAAAAAGGGCACACTTTTGATTGTATTAATCCAATATGGTACAAACATTCAAAACCTGGTCTTAAGAAACACTGGTCTGTATTATTTTCGATCCGTTAACGATGTATATGTTACTAATGAATGCATTCAACATGTTAACATGACATTTAATAGTGTTTTATTTTTATTTTACGATTATTATTATTTAAGCCTATTGCAATTATCACTGACTTGCTTGATGTTTTGAAAGGTTTGGTTTGATATGCAGTAAACTGTCTGATGAAGTTCTGGGTTCACTTATATCTTAAATGGTGAGAAGGTAAGATCAAGTCTTCAGTAGGTACAAGTACTTTGCTTCTGAGAACTGAGAAATGGCATGACGCTGTGGCTTGAAGCTGCAGTTCTTTTGCTCTTCCTAAACAAATTAAAGTGCCTCACTGAAAGATGGACAAATGTATGGAGCAATCATTTTTCAGAACCATGATGGCAAACAAACACAATATCCCTGCTTTTTTTAAACACAGGTCAATGAGCAAGAAGTTAAAACTTCGTTACTTATTTTTCAGTTGGAAAAAAATTGACATTTAGTTTGTTAATTTCTTCTCCACCAATTAAAATAATTCCAAAAGAAATGAAACATCAAGCATTGTATGTCACAAAGCAGCTCATAGTCTGTATATACACAGTCATATATATATATATATATATATATATATATATAATAATCAATTAAAATGAATGGATATTTTCATCTATTCAACCAAAATGTGTGCAGCCAAAAGTATTAATTATAGATCTTTGAAATGTTTTATCCAGTAAGTCGTTTTTCTCACTTTCTCATATTTTAAGTGTTAAATGGTTATCATTACGTTCATCCAAGTGGATGCTGCACACTGGTGATGGTTGAGGGGAGACCCCCCCCCCCCCCCCCCACACATGATTGTAAAGCACTTTGTGTGTACAACAATACTCAATAAAGCGCTATATAAATGCATCATTCATTAATTCATTAATATTTTTAAGAATTTAACTGAAAAATGACATAAAATTCTCCTAGATACTTTGCATCAGTTAACAGATCCATATGAATCATGCATGAAATAAAAGTTTATAAAGTCAAACGATAGCTTTGAGTGCTTTTCGAATTAACAAAGACTTCAAGTTCATCTGTAATGTTCACGTACAGATCATCTTTGGCACGGTAATGCGAGTTCATGATTCGATTTGTGAACAGATGATTATTTTGAGTCAATCTTTTATAAATGAATCATTTATTTTGAATTACGAAACCAGTGTGAATGGTTCACATTAAACTGGATAGATCTGGGGTATGTTTCCCAAAAGCATCATTAGCGAACTGTGCTTGTTAAATTACGTTGAACTACAACGACATTACTTCCAACATAAATTACAAGGACTCCATCCTAAACTTAAAAAAAACTTTCTCTTTCTCTTTATCTTTCTCTCCTTCCCTTGCTAGCTTGTACTTATTTGAACAATGCCTGAGACTTGGTGTTATTGGCACTTCCTTTGTTTGTTTGCCTCTTCAAGATTAATCGCTTTATGTATTCCCCAATTGTAAGTCGCTTTGGATAAGTGTCTGCAAAATGACTAAATGTAAACAAATCTACTGTATTGGAGAACTGTGCCAGTTGTTTTGGCTAATTTTATAATATGTTTGGTGTGTTCGGATTTGTTTTGAAGCTTGGAGCTTGTATGAAACAGCACAGAATCACATTTACTGTATTCAAATTAAATTTATATTGATTGGTTGATTTAAATGACATGACATGTTATTAGTTGTTCATAGAAATGCAGTGGGAAAATGATATTGTTAAACAAAAAGCAAAGAAAACACAAATCTTATGACTGGTAGATGTCACTTTTATTTAGAGTTGGAAAACAAAAATAAGACATCAAGTACATGTTCCCTTGTTACATATAAGTATTTATATTACGTTACTAAACCTGAGTAATCTAACAAAATACATTACTGATTACTTTTTAAAGCATGTATTTTGTAATCCGTAGTGAAATACATTTTAAAAGTAACCTTCCCAGCCCTGGATATAACCAACTTTTTAAACCCTGATATGCGACCATGGCACAATACTCAAAAACAATAATTATTACAATTTCAAACCTTACAGATTGTCATATATCCACATACTAATAAAATTAGCAAATGCTATAAATATATCCAAATTGTTGTTGCTTTAAAACAGAATTGTGTGCATTGTGAAAAGTACAATAAAAGCATTGAAAAAACAATAAACAATACAATACTGTTTGTGGCAGAAAACATCATTTACTGTAACTTTAAGTGTTTTAAAATTAAATGTACTGTAGGATTAGGTAACAGCTTAAAAGCAATAGAAATAATGTTTTATCATGGAACTCTCAAAACAACAACAACAACAAATTATATCAGGCTGAACTTCATTCAGTTCTGGCAAGTGGTAGATATTGAAACTCTTTAAACTGGCATGGAAATGTGAGGCACTAATGTGCAGAACATTGTTATATTATTATACTGTAAGCAGCCAGTGATTTGACCAACATTTGTGACCTGCAAAGAAAAGTTCCATACGACAATGTGACATTCCAAATTCCTCTGATTCCTTTGTGGGATAATGAGTAGGGTGTGACTGAGATTAAAACATTTCACTCAAATATTTCTGTTTTCTATGCATTATCTCAGGACTGAAGCGAATCAGACAATAGTGATTATACCTGTGGCCTGTGCATGAAAATTCTTTGTGATCTTCAAATAAAAATATGTTACCATAAAACCATAAAAGAGCGGGAAATTAAAGAAACACAAATTAAAAAAGTATTTTTCAAGCTATCAGTAAGTGAGATGATCCATAACTCCAGCCACAGAAATGAACAACATCAGTATGGGGAATTATTTTTTTCAATATATTTAAAAAAGAGATAAATGACTGAATATTTTACAAAATATATTTCAACCAGCTCTTTTTGTTGTTACCCTCCTCAACACACTCTCTGTTGAAATGGCCTCATTGAAATTACAGGAAAATCCTTAGTGCGATTGCGTTTAAGGGGCTCGATGAAGGCTGTCCTAATGTGAAGTGCACACACTCCGAAGTGCATATTTTTGAAGTGTGATAGCGTCATGACGTAAATTGTCCCAATTCAGGATGCACCCTCCGAAGACCGCATTACAAGACAATTGCGTCACCGCGGCTGCCGTAATTCTAAAGCGACTTCAAATGCACCCTCCGTTTCACAGGAAAATAAAGTGTACAACTGATGGACACTTCACACTCTACCGTATCCCAGAATCACTTGCGTGCAGATGACAATATTTAAAAAAACATGAGGATGCGAGTTCTGTATGGGAATTCACATTGAAATGTAAGTGTTGTGTTTTCATTTACTCAAATACCTAGTGAAACAAGTGTTAAAAGCCAGTTTTTTTTAAACTTTAGCTCTTTAGTATTTTGTATGCACGTCCTGCTGTGTCATATTTTCTAATTAAGATTGCAAACCTGTCTTTATATTTTTCATAAGTGTTTCCATTTTCTCTTGTTCCCTATCGAAAGCTAACTTCTGCTGCGTCGTCATTGACGAACATATGGGGAAACTCCTGCTTACTCTGTTACTGAAGTTAACGTTTCTGTAGCTGCACAAACCAAGGGCGCTTGAGCCCACCAGAGGAGGTGGAGCCAACTGCTATATAAGTCGGCCCAGAGTGCTATTTCATCAGAATCTTCACCTTCAGCAACAAGACCATCTCTTCGCTGACTCTGTGACGAACCCAAAGCTAGAAGCTCAACCTGCTCTACGCTCCTGCCGTTGAAGCCAGACACTGGCATTGGACTATTTCCCCTGCGGCCATCCAGCGAAGGAAAAAAGTGCAGGAAGCCATTTCATGCAGCTGATGGGCATGAGGGGTGTGTCGCATACCTGGGCATCACCCATGCAGAGGCTGTACTCACGGGGTTTCGTGTCCTCACTGCGAGTACATCAACCTTGCACGCCTTCACTCGCGTATTGCCTTTTTCCACAAATTGCGGATTGCCTTTTCTCCCCACTCCATTCCCCCAACTCCTCTCTCCAAGGAGAAAGAAGCAGCGGAATAGTGTTGCTCCTCTTTTGAGCACGATGGACGTTGCGTCGGCCCAATGCCCGCACACTTCACTCTCCCCACAGCATCTCATGTAGCCGGTGTGCTTCACACGTGAGGATCAGCGCCCCTTGTTGGACACAAGCTGCCTGTTTTCCGTCAGCGCTTCTGAGGAAGAGATAGCTGTCGACGACTCCATGTCCTTGACGGCATCTGACACTGACGAGTGGGTGTGTTCCGGTGAAGAGCCCAAAGTTTTCCCTCCATCTCAGTCTACGTGGCCGAACATAGACTTGGAGCCGATCCACATTCTCACGCATGCTGTGGATGAACTAGGCCGTGCGTGGTCAGCCCCGTAAGACCCCACCCATGGCCTCCTTGACAAGTGGTTCCTGAAGGGACATCGTCAACCTTCCTCCAGTCAGTGTCCAGCTCCATCATACCTGCAATCCACAAAGAGCTCACGAAAACATGGCAAACTCCATAGTCGGCGCGTGTGAGCTAAACTTGACGGACATTAGGGATGCCAAAAAATGGCCTTCCTCGATTCCCCATTCACACCTCAGGAACTCTTCGGCCCTGCCATGGACGGTTTTACGGAGCGCTTCACAGAGGCACAGAAGATGTCGCAAGTGCTGCATCACTTCCTGCCTAATTGCCCCAGTTCGGCGACTGTTTCAAGCCACCTTGCTTCTGAGGGAGTGGCCCATCAGTACATGGTCCTTCCATATGGACTGTCTCTGCCCCCCCACACTTTTATGAAGTGCATAGACGTGGCTCTTTCCCCTCTGAGACAGACTGAACTACCTCGCCAGCTGGTTAATGCTGCCAACTCAGAATGGCAATTGACCACTTACAGGTCGTTGTTGCTCAACCACCTAGAGCGTCTGGGGTTGAAAATCAAGCCAGCCAAGAGTTTTCTGGTTCCTAGAAAACGAGCGTCCTTTCTGGGAACAGTCATAGACTCTGTTCAAATGCGAGCTCGGACTACACTGGAACAGGGAAACGAGTATCCGGTACGGATAAAGCACTTTTGCCGAGTACGAGTATCATACGAGTAATACGAGTCGATATCTGTGCTCGGATTAAATAAAAATTCTCATTGGGTAGCTGACTGTGTCTGCGTTCTGTGATAGGCTAGTCACAGCGCCCCTCCCCCACACACACAGATGTATTGTGTTGCTGTGTCCCGCTCTGCTCACTCACACACAGAACACTGAGAAGAGAACAGCGCGCACGCTCTCTGTCTCTCCCTCAGTCACTCAGGTTCGCGGGTTTTTTCCGTTAACGTTTAGGGTTTCTTCAGCTTCAGGTTTGTTTTTTACTTTGGTTTGTAGTACTTACTTATTAACCAGTAGAGTTTTGGTAAACGTGGGGTTTGTTCAGACGTGGTGCTTGGTAGAATGCGACTCGCGTCTCTGCCTGTCGGAGATTTTTTGGTCTTTTTTAAACCGTCAGCTGGCTCTAACCAGTTTTTTTTACTTCACGCACTGATTGTCTGACACTTTCTTGCTGTATTTTATAAAAAAAATAAAGGTAGTTGTGGTATAAAACTATATTACAAATTAATTAGCTACACACACACACACACATACCTGGTGTGGAAATAAAAAAATAACCACAAAAAAAAAAATCACACTGATCATTAAAAATTAAAAGTTAAAAAAAGAAAGTTATGTTGAGATGAAAACTCTTGTTCATTACATTTTACTTCATAATTGTAACCGCATTCATTGTTGCAAAACTTGTTCTGTATATAGTTCGTTTGTTATCGTGATCAAAACCATTGATCTGAAGCTCAATGCTGATGCTGTCATGTAAATAGTTTTCTAATTAGCAATAAATATAACAATTTCTGATCAACCCATATCAATTGCATGCTTAAAATAACATACCGGTTAAAGCCCCGCCCATTTCAAGACAACCCGACCCACTTCCAGGTTAAATCCCGCCCACTTCCGGGTTAGGCCCCGCCCAGTCCGAGTACAGATACGGATACAGATAATTCATATGGTTAACAGATACAGATAATGCTGTACCCGCTCATCCCTAGTCCAGACTGTCTATATCATAGGGCATGTCAATCAGGGAGCAGACAACCTGTAAAGGCCTGTGCTGAGGCCCAGGGAATGGAGGCTCCACCTTGAGGCTGTGGGGCAGGTTTGGAGTATTTTTGGCCAGACTCAAGTCAACCCGATTGCGTCTCTGGAGACCTCTTTTGGGACTGGATGCCATGGTACAGACGTGGCAGAGTCTGGAGAGAATTTTGGAGAGAGTCTGCCGGAAGAGTCAGCCTTCTAATAGCCCCATTCTGGCTGCCCCGAGTTTGGTTATTGGACCTTGTGTCATTTCTCAACAGGTTTGCATGGGAGATTCCGATCAGGCAGGACCTTTTAACTCAGGCGGGTGGCAAGGTTGTTCATCTCACCAGGAGTTATGTAAACTGTGGGTGTGGCCACTGAGGGAGCACAAATCATAGCTGCTGGTCTCTCAACTGAGGTTGTTGGGACCATTCTTCACTCCAGGGCTCCCTCCACAAGAAAATTTACTCCCTGAAGTGGAAGCTTTCCATGTCATGGTGCGGAGATCTCCAGCTGGACCCAGTCAACTGCCCAGTTGGTTCAGTGCTGGAGTTCCTACAAGAGTGATTATCTGCAGGGTTGACTCCCTCCACCTTGAAGATTAATGTGGCGTCTATATCTGCTTAAATAGATGTATAGTTGAGGCTATCTCTCTGGCTTATGAGTCCTCTAACCTCTGGTCACCTTTGGGGGTCAGGGCCCACTCAACCTGAAGTATGGCGGCCTCCAAGGTATTCTTATCTGGTGTGTTTATACTCAGTGTTTGTGAGGCTGCAGTTTGGTGTATCCTGCTCACCTTTTTTCAGGTTTTATAACCTAGATGTTGAGACTACTTCGGGCTCTAGATTGCTTCTGTCTTGAGATGTACACATCAACTACACACTAGACAGGCAGTTGTCAATATGGCGGAGTTGGTAATCTCATTCCCAAAGCATTTCCAATGCAGCACGAGTTCCTGAAGGGGAACATCTCTTGATCCCTGAAGGAACGAGACACTGTGTTGCCCTGCCATACTTCATGTATCCTTGTGAGTGCTTGCTTCAACCTATCAGAAGCTAATGCTGTTCACACCGGGTGCCCTTTTAAGTTTCCTGGTCGCTACGTCATCCCGCCTATTGGTCTGATTACACACATGCTTAAGGACGCAGTCACACAGAGATGCTCCCAAAACATTATCGACACAGCATCTTTTTCCCTTGGACAGATGTCAAGATTAATATAAGACAGACCAAAAGTATTAATGGTATGGTATGAGCAGAGAAAAGTTAACAAACTTTTAACACATTTTTTGTTAAAAATTGAATACACAAATATTTGAGCCCTAGTGTAATGCAATTTTTACTCCAGTAAAATATTATAGATAAATCCTTGTCTGAAGACAGAGATCACCATATACAGACATAATCGTTTTGCTTGACAATATTTCAGCTATCATGTAATGTTTATTTTCTATTAGTTGTTTAAATTAAGAACTAGTGGTGCCTGTTTGCGAATGAATCACATATTTGATCTAACAGGTTTGTAAAATGTCATTTGTTTGCAGTTAATTTTGATTAACTAGGATAGCTGATTCATGCACTGAATCGTTTATTGAGGTTTCTTACATTGTTATAGGATATCCTAAAAGACTGAAGAAAAAAAACATTGGATGAGGTGGATATTTATCAACAATCCATTGAAGGGAACAAAACCTACAAAAGTCTCCTATCTCCTATCAGTGACGAAGCAGCTCTTTGTTAAGCGAACAGATTGTGAACAACTTTCTACTGGAGGCATATGTTCCTGTAGCTAAGAATCATTCACAGTCTGTCCATATATCCATACTAGTATTACAATATGATTAAAATATGGGGACACTTCATTGGGTGTGCCTATTATCTGATACATTGTTTTAGTGAAAATCAGAGCAGTGGTCTAGGAAGAGATTGAACATTTTGGGAAAATGGGAAAATAACGTCAGGGAGAAACTTGACTCGGCGTGAGCCAAGGATTCATCAGAAGAAAAACAACAGTTTCTAGCCCTTATGCTTCAGACATTGTTTGCATAAACATGCAGTTTTGATTTGCTGGGGATGCTAGAGGGTTTGAGATAAAGAATCCTAACTTGGTATGGTTAATGATCAGGATGTCCTATCTGTGTGCAACATTTCAATTTATTTTACCATGCGGTTCTATGGGCTCCTATAGACTTCCATGTCAGAAGAAGTAGAACACTAATGATTACAATTAATTATGCTAATATAGTTGTCATTATTGTTGCTGTTCTTGTGTGAAAAAAAACTTGACGGAGCTCCAAACACCAAACTCAGAACCATACAGCAACAAAAAACTGCAAAAAAAGTTAGCCAAGCACAACAGTAGAAGTTTATGTCTTAAATTAAGCTCAAAAAAAGTATCTGTTTGATTTATTGCGGTTTTATTGAGGAGGTGTAAAACTTTAATTGTCTGTGAATTACCTGTTACATCTGTCATTTAGGTGACTGGCCAAACATTAATTTTCATTTGCCTTAGATGAGAAGTCAAAATCCATTATTTCATACTCAGACTCCAAGTGATCATTTAGGTGTTTTGCATTTTGTTGTTGTTACAGTTCAATGCTCAGCTCCAAGATGAAGAGAGATAAGTGTCATTGGTACCCTAGAGAAAACAACCATGGGAACAACATGATGGGCTTTAGCTGAAAAACAATACTTGCCCTATATTCAGCACAGTGTTGGATGATAAAAACGCGCACACAAAAGGCCCTACCCATGCCATTTCTTGTGAAAGGGAATAGGTGGGGTCTGCCTAGCCTTTATAGCCATTATTACTCGAGTTGGCGTTAACACATCTTCCTCAGACTACAGTTGAAAGACATCAGCAGAAATGAGGGGTGAGACTATAAATGTTTTAAATTAAATTAAATTACATTGTTCAATCTGTATATACATGTACATAAATGTGATTTATGTACAGGATTGCCTGAATGTATATAACTTTATTTTTCTTGTTTTAGCACTTGTAATCTTAAGTCTCTTGGGATGTGCACTTGGAGAAGACATTTTTTCTTGGAGAGGAAATGACAGCCAAGTTGACGCCAATGAGAATGGTGACTTTAAAAATAAAACAACAATAATAGTAAAGGTCTTAAAAAAAAACTAAACAATAATTCAGATTTCAGGGTAATGGACAATAATGATGTTTGTCTCTTTGCCTCAGAAGCATGTCTGACTGATGTGGCGTCTTGCGGGTGCTGCCTGATGCAGAAGCAGATCTGGATGTTCGAGATGGTTTTCAACATGACATTAGATGAACTACAGAGGAACATGGAGAGAGCTCATTCGGTGTTAAACAATATTCGTGGTGAGACAGATATTTGTAGATATCCTGTTTATCTGTTTCTTGCACTTACATAACTTTTTACAAATTTAGGTTTGAAATGTACCTTTTAAAATTGTGTTATTAGATTCATAATAAGAGCATTCATAATGTAGCTGACAGTGATGAAATCATGTTTCGTCTATTTGCATATTTAATTGTGATTAGCAGAGTTGTATGACTCGAGACTTGACTCGAGTCCCAAATTTGAGGACTTGTGACTTGGCTCGACATAATCAAAGAAGACTTGCGACTTGACTTTGACAACAATGACTCGAGACTTGACTTGGACTTGACCCTGTGACTCCGCAAGTCCGGACGCCAGCGGCGTCGCGTGACAAAATACAACAGAACCCATTATAATCAGCGATGCTGTAGATGTGGCGCGGCATGACACGACAAATCCCCGACAGTAAACTAACTGCTGCGTTTTATTTATGAAGTACAAACACACAGTTCAAATGATTTTTAACGGTCACTTTGTCACGTCCGGTCAGTGTAGACAGACTTTAGCTGTAGCGGCGCAGCGTATCCGGTGTAGACACTGGATGTCCTTCAGAAAGTGCAAAACATTGAAATTATAATTTAACAAGTCTCTTTTCCTTTTCTTATTGCGCAGCCAGTCGCAGTGCCTTCTCTGTGGCTCTTACTGACACACGCATCTGTGTTGGCCCAAACCGTGAAGACTCTGTGGTGAAGTATAGCAGCGTGTTTGTTAACTTGGGAGATGGCTACAGCACCGAAACTGGTGCTTTTGTAGCACCACGCTCTGGTGTCTACAGTCTGGCACTAACGGTTTATAGTGATGCTGGCGCTCCTGGAGCCACATTGGCTGCTTGTGCTCGGCTCCAACTGAACGGGCGCACTATTGCATCACCAAGTGAGAACAACCTTCAAGACCAGGAGGACAGCACTAGCGCTCTGCTAGTAGTGCAGCTGCATGCAGGAGACAGGGTGGATGTTGCTCTTCCAGCTGGCTGCGTTCTGTGTGACAATAACAACCACTACAATACTTTCACTGGGTTCCTGCTCTATGCAACTGATTAATAAAGAAAATGCAATACTAAGTATGCAACTGCAACTTAAAGTTGATGTTGTTGTGTGGTACTTTTCGATTTCAGTAGTGCAAGAATAGTAAATTGTCATTTAAAATGTTTCCTCTGCTGTCTCTGCCCGTAATATATTTCTCTCTCCACAAAAACCTGCACATTTACACATTTTAAAACAACTTATTTCAAGCTACACTATGTGTTTAAATACAAAATATGAGGTTGGAGTAATGCATTTAAAAAGTTTGTAATGCAAAGAACATATTCAGAAATATTGAATGCTGAAATACTGCTTTTGTTCTGAAATAAAAATCGTGGATCTTTTCTGACACATTCACTTGGCCTTCATGTCTATATTATATTCTCTTACCCCAAAAGCTATAATCATTGCTTCAGCTGATTTTGCATCACATTGATTTAATGTTCCAGAAGGACACATTATCTTCCATTTGAATATAATCTAACAAAGTCCATCTTTGGTAGTAATACTGATTCCATTTTAAGTTTATCCAACTGTTTCAATTTATTGTCAAAATGACAAAAGTACATATTACTAAAAAGTATTATACAAATTATTATTTTTTTGTTGATAATTATGATAAGCACTAAGTCATATGATAGCCATGTGACACAGTAATGCATAAAGTATTATTATTGCACATTTATTTACATACTATTATCAAATGTAGGTCCCAGTGGCTTATTTATTTCCGTCAATACCAATTGAAGTGAATTTAACCCAAGAAAGCTTACCTAACAGCTGTTAAAATTATTCAATAATCATCCCATCCCATTTGTTTTGCATATATTTTAGTGTAGATCTGTTTTAGTTTAGTATGTAATATTTTTATTCAAGGAAATGATGTAGTAATATTGTTGTTATAAACGTTGATGTTATTACACATTATTTATTTAACGTTTCAGATGCCTTTTATGTATATATGTTTTTTAAATATAATTGTTCCTGTCACAGACTGAGACATTCTTCTTGAAAGTCCTTCATAAATTACATTAACATATTAGGTTGGCAGGGGTTCTCGCAAGAAAAAGGTTTCCGGTTTTAGTCCCGGAGTCAGCAGGCCTTTCTGTGTGGAGTTTACATGTTCTCCTTGTTTATTCTTTCCAAGATTTCCTAGTGGTGGCATCCTATTTATTTATTTAGCATATTTGCCTTTCATTGTGATAGAGCTGACAGAAAGTGAAGTGGGAGAAGGAGAAGGGGGTTGAGATCGGGAAAGGTCCTCAAGCCGGGATCCAAACTTGGGATGTCTGTAGTGCAACGGCGGTGTATGTCAGCGCACTGCCCACAAGGCTGTCAGCGCCAACATTTATTTATTCATTAATTCATTAAAAATACACTATATGGACAAAAGTATTGGGGTACACCTCTTAATTACTGAATTCAGGAATTTCAATCAAATCCATTGCCACAGATGTAAAAAAAAAATCAAGCACCTATCCATGCAGCCTTCTCTTGTAAACATTTGTGAAAAAAATGGGTCATTTTGGAAGATCTCAGTGAATTCAAGCATATTACATAGTACTGATAGAATGGCACCTTTTTAATAAGTCTGTTTGTGAAATTTCATCCCTGCTATATATTACATATACAATACAATTACAATAGCTGCTCAATGCATTAAATTCAAGGCATTAATGTTTGCCTACAGAATCACCTCTGGCTCTGCACCCGTTACCTAAATGCATTACTTCAGACTTATGTGCCTCTAGAAGCTTGCGTTCTGCAAGAGAACGACGCATTACTGTACCATCCCAAAGAGACACAAAATCACTTTCACTGACTTTTACATTAACTGTTCCCATCTGGTGGAATGACCTCGAGCTCAATCCCAGCAGCTGAATCCTTACCCATCTTCAAGAAACGGCTAAAAACACATCTCTTCCGTCTTTATTTGAACTCTAGCACGCTCTATTCTAAATTTATTTTATCTAATCTTTCTTCTTTTTATTTAAAAAACACACATTTGACCCTCTATCAATTGCATATATATTCTCTAACTGCTAGCTTTTCTTGTAAAACTAACACTAGGTTTCTTTTTTCTATATTCTATATACTCGTTTTCTTAATTAAAAAAAAATCCTTCCTACGTGTACTGCGTTCGGCTAACCAGGACTTGTAAAGGCACTTGCATGTTGTTGCTCTTTTGTTGTATTTGATTGCTTCTATAATGTCCTAATTTGTAAGTCGCTTTGGATAAAAGCGCCTGCTAAATGACTAAATAAAAATAAAAAATGTACATATTCAACTGTGAGTGGTTTTATTGGAATGTGAAAGCGTTTAGGAGCAGCAGCAACTCTGGGCTGAGGCACATGGTGCATAAAAGTCTCCAACACTCTTCCACTGGCATTAATATCAGCACAAAATGGTATTCCATAGCCGAGCATCTGCATTCAAGCCTCACATCATCAATAACAATGTGAATAACACAGATACTGGACTCTGTAGCATTGGAAACCTGCTCTGTGGAGTGACGAATCACGCTCCTCTGTTTGGCAGTCTGATGGGCGAGTCAGGGTTTGGCGGATGCCAGGAGAACATTACTAGCCCGACTGCATAGTGCCAACTGTAAAGTTTGGTGGAGGGATAATGGTATGGGGCTTTTTTTCAGGGGTTGGCTTTGGCCCATTACTTCCAGTGAAGGGAAATCTTATTGCTTGAGCATACCAATACATTTTGAACAATGCTATGCTTTCCCATTTTGGGAACAGTTTGTGGAAGGACCTTTACTATTCTAGTATGACTGTGCCCCAGTGCACAAATGTTCCAAATACATGGTTGAAGGAATCTGGTGTGGAAGAACTTGATTGGCACGCACAGATCTCTGACCTCAAGCACATCCAACACCTTTGGGCTGAACTGGAATAGAGATTGTGAGCCAGGCCTTTTTGTCCAGCATCAGAGCCTGATCTCAAAAATGCTCTACTGGATGAATATGCAAAAATTCCCACAGAAACCAACATGTTGTGGAAGGCATTTGCGAAGAGTGGAAGCTGTTATAGCTGCAAAGTTATAGCTCCAACTCCATATTAACGTCTATGTATTTCGAATGCAAATTCCCTGTTGTGATCAGGTGTCTCAATACATTTGTCCATATAGTGAAGGTGTACTTCTTGCGTAAATATTATTTCATTGTGTCTGCTAAAGATATATAAAATGTTAATTATGAAATTATCGTTATGGAGATAAAATTGTTTAAAAGGGATAAAATAGTTTTGCACATTTGTATTCTAAAATAGATTAAATTTGAGGTGGAAATAACAGTTTACACATGTAACCATGTGTATTAGACACTCTGATCTATTCAAAATAATAATAATAATAATGTGTTACATTTATACAGTGCTTTTCTGGGTACTCAAAGCACTTTACATAGAAGAGGGGAATCTCCTCAACCACCACCAATGTGCAGCATCCACCTGGATGATGCAACGGCACCCATAGTGCGCCAGAACACCCCCCACACACCAGCTACAGGTGGAGAGGAGACAGAGTGATGAAGCCAATCGGTGTACAGGGATGATTTGATTTGATGATTTGAAACACTTGAACAAATTGTTTTCAACCCGGTATCATTATTTCTTTCACAAAACAACCAACTGAACATTAACCAATTAGGTTTCAGAAGTAGCCTTTCAACTGAGACAGCATTACTGTCAGTCACTGAAGCCTTGCGGATTGCGAAAACTGAATCCAAATAAACAGTTCTCATTCTTCTGGATCTATCTGCCACCTTTATTACGGTGAATCATCAGATTATTCTGTCCAGCCTCTCATGACTGGGCATCACTGGGATTCCACTTCGCTGGTTTGAATCCTATCTCACTGGTCGGTCTTTCAGTGTGGCCTGGGTATGGGAGGTATCCAAAGCACATCAACTGGTCACTGGGGTTCCTCAGGAATCAATTATTGGAACCCTCCTCTTCATATAGACTACATCACAGGAACCCATTATACGGGTACATGTTTTCTCATACTATTGCTATGCTATTAATTTCAACTGAAGCCACACAGATCTCAGGCTGCCTAGTGGACATGTCGCCTGCAGCTCAACCTGGCAAAGACTGAGCTTCTCATCATCCCTGCCACTCCGACTCTACGGCATGATTTCACCATCCAGCTAGGTTAATCAACAATAACCACTCGATCGTGCAGGTTTGTATAGCACAACATTTGAAAGATCAGGCCCTTCCTAACAGTGCATGCAACACAGCTTCTTGTTCAGGCACTTGACATTTCCAGGCTGCACTACTGTAATTCTCTTCTGGCTGGACTTCCATAATGCACAACAAACCTCTACAAATGATTCAGAATGCAGCTGATTGTCTGGTCTTTAATGAGCCCAAAAAGGCCCAAGTCACACCTCTCTTTATATCCCTGCACTGGCTACCGGTTGCACCTCGCATTAAGTTCAAGTCATTGATGCTTGCCTATAGAACAGCCACCGGCTCAGCACCCTCCTACTTCCACTCACTGTTACGAACCTACATCCCCTCCAGAAGCCTGATGAATACCTAAATGGCTGTCACTGAAGTCCCAATCCCTAAGGTACACACCAGTGGCTGTCGTGACTTGGTTCCCTAAGACCAAAACCCGAGCTGCATTCCCTATTAGAGAAAGTTCTGGCATGCACCATTGCTTCCTTCTCTGCAGGGCCAAGCCCATGGGGTTACCTTAAGGGCTTGGTATTCCAGTGAACACCTTTAAGGTATAGACCAGAACAGAGCTCTGAGAATGGACGGCTTAACTTGACAACTCTTTAAAGTGAGAGGAGGCCTAGCTACAGTCAACACTCAGGACACCTTCCAAGGAACAAGGAGAAAACTGCTACTCAAGTCCAAGTTCCCATTTGGAAAGGAACTGAATTTTATCTACAGAATGTAGCGCAAATCCTAAGCGAAAACCACAAGAACTAGGCAAGTCCTCTACACAGCCTTTGTGTCCAGCTTCGATTCATTCACCATGTGATGCATTCAGTCTTCAACTGGATGGATGCCAGCCACAGTCTGACTTGTGTTGCAGCCTGGAATTAGACCACACCGTGCTGGTTTCGTCTGGCGAGAGGAGAACTGGCCCCTGACCAAATCTGATTTCTCCCAAGGGTTTTTATCCATTTCTGTCACCAGTGGAGTTTGGCTTCCTTGCCACTGTTGTCTCTGGCTTGCTTAGCCTCTTAATTCAATGTAATTAAAATAACTGCTCTGACACTATTCGATGAGAACTGAATTGAACCGAGCGGGATGATAACATCACTCCAGAGCTGCTTTACAGCTGAATTGAACTCATTTCATAATCGATGATCTAAACTTACCTCTGTTTGCATCTTTGAATCATGCTTCCCTGTTTATCCCAGTAAAACTGCTTTGAAACTATCTGTATTGTACAAAGCGCCATAGACTTTTGTTTCTGCAATGTTTTTGTGTTAGGTACACTGACTGTTGGTCGGTACTACATCAGCAGCTGACATGAAATATTTGGATTATATTTTAAGTTGACATGTATTTAACTGTGATATGTTAAAACTATTTTAAACAGCAATTGATAAGTCTTACTGTTTATAAGAGAATATTGGTCACTTAATAAAAAACGTTTTCTGTATTGTCTATCCTAGAAGAATAGATATTTGTCTCTGACCAAGTCTTATACTAAAAAAATCATAAACATGTTCGTTCTTCATACATTTGCATGTTCTTATTTAAGATACTAATAGCAATTGGGACAAACATTTTCTTATGCAAACAAGGTTATCTTAAACCTTTTCCCAGATGGGAACAATTGAAAAGAAGCATGGATAGGATGTAATAGATCTATATCAATATGAAATGCTTCCCTTTCCACTTTCCTTTGTATAAAGTTCTGAAAGAGGAGCATTGTAATTTATATTGTTTGCTTTTACTGTGAGAATCACCCTTTAAAAATGCATTTGTTTGTCTGATTATTTATTTCCAAACAAAGTAGCTTCCTTTGTAACCCGAGGCTTGTAATTTGGATGTCTTGTATATTTTTGAGGGATAAAACCGTCTTGCTTGCCTGGTTTACAATCCTTTGAAAACTTGATTTTACATTAACTGTATTAGGAAGATGGGAATTAGTTTCTGTACTTAAATATATAAGAGAGCCCACCTGCTCAACTTCTTTTGCTGTCCTTTCCCAAACAGCAAGCAACCATTAAAACAATGTCATGTCAATGTTGATGGGTCAGTGCTTATTGAATTAATGTTACAAAATTATATTGATTTCACATCACTTTTGCACCCTTGGGTAATGTTGAAACAGTGTTGAATTTTTTACAAAAATTATGGTAATATCACTAAATCAATGTTACAATGTAATGTTAGTTTAACATTGCTTTTTTATTTCAACAATTTCTACTTTAACACAATGTTTACTATTCAAATACATATACATGGTACATCAGCATAATATTTATTATAATAAACGTAATTTATGTGCTTACACATGGCTTTATTTTCATGTAAAGTGTGTGTTTTTAATGGTGCATTGAAACAAGCTGTATCACAGTGCTTTCTGCATTTTAATAATTGTATGCAATTTGAATAACTTTCCACAAATAAAATGGTACATTTGTGAAAAACATCTACCATTGATTAACAATGATTCATTTAAAAGTGGAAGTGTTCTGGTTAAAACCAGAACTTAAAAACGCATCTAAAATTGACTTTGAGGAATCTGCTTTAGCCTTTTATCTCTTCAGGATTGTTTTTTCTCTTTGTGACAGATTCACACACACGAGTTTCATCTTACACCACTTCAATAGCCATCTCACAGTCAAACTTCCTCTCTATTGCATTATATATCCATAATATATATATCACTTCAATCTCATGGAAGAGTTGTTCTCCAGCTTTGGGACAACACTAAAATACAATGATCACAGATTAACATCTTTATCTAGTCTACACCCTTTTCTGAGAATCAGGACACCAACCCCCCCCCCCCCCCAGATTGAGACTTCAGATTTGCTCCATTCAGTAATAATACACAAATGATGTGAACAATCACACAGCAGCGGGAATGATATCATTATCTGCAGTCCACGAGGAGCTGAAAGTATCCTGGTTATACATATTATTGTGGGTATCAGTAACAAAATAACCTTTTTATGCATTCATACAAGTGGGACAAATGAAAGGTCTCATATTCTTTCTTATCAGATGCTTCAGAGGCTGAGCCACGCTGTGAGCGACTCCACCCGCTGCATAAAGCAGCACAGAAAGCTCCACTTACAACTCCATTTTGGTCTTTAACTGACTCAATACATCTGCACCCGATCTATCACAGTGAGTATTTTAAAAATATATTATTAAAGAAAAGTGGTCAAAATATTATATCTACAATACATTTGTTAATGCACAGCGTCGCATTATACTACATAAACTGATCTGATTAAATGTAAAATCCGATAACTTTATTTTGATAGTACACTTTAGACATTCTACTTACTATGGGTAACTGTGTAACTCCATGTCAACTACCCAGCTAACCATTTCAAGTGCTAAGAACGTTTCAAAAACTTTATGGTTTTGTTTATGGGAACGTTCTATATGTCCAGTGTTCTTAATGTTAGTGGAATGTTTTTTAAGGTTAGTGTTGATGTTCCTGAAACGTTCTTTCAACTTCATTTTCATTAATTACTCAACATTCGAGTCAGTGTTGTATCCGAGTCCAGTGTCGAGTCCTAGTTTTTAATCAATTGAACAGAGGCGGGACTTAATAACAGCAGGTGTTCATAACTAATGCGCAATCATCATTAATTAGTCACTTAATTATCTCGTTAACTTTAACTCTCTGAAAGTCCCACCTCTGCTCAATTGATTAAAAACTAGGACTCGACGCTGGACTCGGGTAGAACACTGGTTTCACCCGTTATTATGAGAACATTAAAAAAAACCTTCTACAAACAACGTGTAAATAACTTTGAACAAACGTTATATTAACATTACTGGAGGAATGTTTGTTTATGTTTGTTTCCCTGTTCGCTGGGTAGCATTCATTAGAGTATTAGTGACTGACTGCTTAATATCTGCTAACACTATTTTGATGGATAATTTACTGACTATGCTTTGTAAATACATGTCAACTTATTCTACTAACCCTAACCTAACAGTCTACCAATACTCTAATGAAAGTTATTTGGCATTTAATTGCAAAATACAATGTCTAAAGTGGACTATCAAAATAGTGTGACCTAAAACCAACATACAAAACATATATAAATTATATATTTTAAACAGTGAATGGAAATAGCATTGAGGAAGTTACTCACTTGTTTCTACCAAGTAATTGTTTTATATTAATAACTCACAAAGATCTGGTTTATGTTTAGATGAATTTAGCCTGCGTTTGGTTGTGATGACATTTACTTTTACATTTAATCATTTAGCAGACGCTTTTATCCAAAGCGACTTACAAATGAGGAGAACAATGGAAGTTATCAGAGCAACGAGAGCAACAGTATACTCTCAACTAGATGAAAAAGTTTGTGAACAAACTTTGAAGTTGGCTTGAGAAAGTCTGACCTTTTATTGATTAGCATGTTGCTAGCATGATTAGCATGTTGCTTGCATGTTGCTAGCATGATTAGCATGTTGCTAGCATGATTAGCATGTGACTAGCATGATTAGCATGTTGCTAGCATGATTTTAGCATGATTAGCATGTTGCTAGCGTGATTAGCATTTTGCTAGCATGATTTTAGCATGATTAGCATGTTAAAATCAGTTGATCAAAGTCAGTTGATTAAAGTCAGTTGATAGATAGATAGATAGATAGATAGATAGATAGATAGATAGATAGATAGATAGATAGATTTGAATTTTGACAGTTGGAGTTTGAATAGTCTTGGCTCATCTGAACATTCCGTCAGTGTAAGTCTATGGGATTTGTATGATTTTTAATCTTCATTTTTATGAAAATCATAAGTCTGATCAGTTAGAAAAGATATAGCACACCCGGCGAGATCAGTCTGAAGATTTGGGCTGAGTTTGGAGTCTGTAGAGTTAAAGCTCTAGGAGGAGATAGAGTCAGAAATTTAGTCTCAGAAGAATAATAATAAGTTTAATAGCTTCAACAGTAAGTTGGCTTTCCCAAGCCAACTTAATTAGTCTAGCACAGTACACATAGCTAGGGTTCTTTTTTTGTTAATTGTTTTATGTTTTTTAATTATTTTAAAAACCTGATGCTATAACATACACAGTGACGTATTTCAGCTTCTGCAAATTTCTGTTTTTGTTACGATGTGACATTAAACAGATTTCCATTGATTCTTCAAACTGGAAACGCTTTCACAAAGACAAAAGTCTAAATCCCATTGGCTGATTTTTGAAGGTTTTGGGGAAGCCTAGTGTTTTTGACGGTCCTCCAGGAACAAAAACTATGTTTACAGGTTCGGGGACTGCAGTAATGAGCAACTCAAATCTGGAGCGAAAAACAAAGCTTGAGAAGTTCATGTCTTACAGACATTCAAGTTTATTTTCAGGCTTTTAGTTGAACTTTAGTTTACTTGTTTACACATGGGATACAGGGAAAGTACTATTCTAGATATGGATTTTAGAGTAATTTATTTTAATTAGTTGTGTTCCTATATATATATATGAAAATCTGTTGCACTGACAATCACAGGCAATTTAGTGACAGGTAAGATTTGATTTTGATTCAGTTTGTTTTGGTATCCACAAACATTGACTAACTCTGACAGCAATTCAATGAAATTAAGGCTATAATGTATTTGATCACGAAGACAAGCATGATCCAAGTTGACCATCAAGCTCTCTCATTGGTTGGTAATAATATATAATAACAACTTATCTGTTGAAAAAGACAACCAGCGTATACTGTTAGTGTGCCTCCAGAAACATGTCTGGGAACACTGTATTACAGACCTAGAGTTTATTATTTGAAGTTTATCTGTTTCTGTTTTAAACTGTCAAAGTTTTCAATGGTTGAAGGTTTAAATGAGCTGTATTTGAAGGGCCGCTGGAGGATGAAGACGCTTACAGCAGCTGCTCTCTGTGTTGCGATGGCTCTCAGTCTCTACTCGCGAGCGGACGCTTCCGCTAACTTTGACCTCCTGCGCCAATCTGCTGGTGAAGAAGTTGATCATATATTCATATATATACAGGTTTTGCAGGTCTTTGTCTCACTTCGACATTACCAGTTAAAGGTTTTTGAACAGTACGATTTGTAATGTTTTTTTACAGAAGTATCTTCTGCTCACCAAGCGTACATTTATTTGATTTAAAATACAGCAGTGAAATTGTGAATTATTTTTTACTATTTTAAATAACTATGTTCTATTTGAATATATTTTAAAATGTAATATATTCCTGTGATTCCAAAGCTAATTTTTAGCATCATTCCCCAGTCACATTATCCTTCATAAATCATTCTAATAGTGTCCCTGGAGCACAGTCATAAGCAGCACAGCTATATTTGTAGCAATATCCAAAAATACATTGTATGGGTCAAAATTATACATTTTTCTTTTATGCCAAAAATCATTAGATATTAAGATTAAGCTCCATGAAGAGATTTAGTAAATTTCCTACCGTAAATATATCAAAACTTAATTTTTGATTAGTAATATGCATTGCTAAGAACTTAATTTGAACAACTTTAAAGGAGATTTTCTCAATATTTCATTTTTTTCTAGATTTTCAAATAGCTGTTTCTCTGCCAAATATTGTTTATTCAGTTTTCAGATGATGTATACATCTAATTTTCACAATATTGAACCTTATGACTGGTTTTGTGATCCAGGGTCAAATATTATGAATTGCTGCACAAAAAAGAAAACATTATTTTTTTTATGACGATAATTCAGCTTTGATCACAGAAATAAATTACATTTGAAAATATATTCAAATATAAAGCATTTATTTTAATAAATAAAAAAAATTCACAATAGTACTGCTTTTGCTGTATTTTGGCTCAAATAATGCAGGCTTGGTGAGCAGAAAAGAACAAAAAACATAAAAATCTTACCGTTCATTAACTTTTGGCTGGTAGAGTACTTTTTTCTGACATGTGATTGATCTCTCATCAGTGAGTTACTCAGGGTCCCTGCCCTGCGGCGGATGGGACTGTGAATGTGCCTTCAGTAGACAGCAGAGCTGCTGTTGTGTTGCACAGCCGCTGTTTGAGCTCCAGGAGGCCACGTTCACACGTGTGGTTGGCTTATGGGAAGGACTGTCTCATCTGAACAGCCAAATAGAGGAGCTCACAGGTATTGTTGCCTCATACAGCGGGTGAAATAAGTATTGAACACCTCACCATGTATCTCAGTAAATCTATTTCTAAAGGAGCTGTTGACTTGATATTTTCACCAGATGTCGGTAACAACCCAAGCTATCCATACAAACAAAGAAAACAAAACAAACAAGTTCAGAAATGAAAGGACACGGGGAACAAATATTGAACACATGAAGAAAGCCAAGACTCAGAAAGCAGAATAGAACGCAATCCTGCCCCTCGTCAGTGGAAATTAATATTAGCTGTTCAGTACCAGGATGATGAAGATGATCCAAACACAGCCACTGGTTTCAGAGACTAGATCAATCACATGACTTGAATCCAATAGAAGATAAGAACTAGAGGTCATAGAAGAGGTCACAGATCACACACCTGAGCAGTGCATGCGATAGTTTTTCTGCAGAAGCGGTCATCACCAACAAAGCCTTTGTACGAAGCATTAAATACATTTCAGTTGGCGTGTGCAATACTTGTTCCGCGTTTCATTCTCATTCGATTGCTTGGGTTGTTACCGATATCTGGTGTAAATATCAAGTCAACAGCTCCTTTAGAAACATATTTACTGACGTGTTCAATACTTATTTCACCCGCTGTATTTGCTTCTCATTTTGAAAAAAAAATAAAAAATTGAACAGTTACATTTTCCTTGCTCTCTGTCCCTTCCTGAAGCTGGATGCAAAATATCCTTCACTGCTGCGATGCTTCCGATGAGTGCATGTCTTGGGCCGTTTACCAGCAACGTGCCCATCTCTTACCAGTCTATCTCCCTCAATCAGGGCAATGGGTACAACCCTGCGCTGGGTAAGAAGGCCACTATACATCTATACACTATATATCACGTCTGAGACTATAATCACACTAGGCTATGAAACAGACGCAGAATGAGCTTAATCATTCGTTAAGCTGTTTTGATGTAAATTATCGGATTTATGTAAGAATTTGTATTTTTCAAAAAAGTTACACCTAATCCAAGCGATGTAAATGATGCACAAAAGGTCTGAAAGTTTTGTTTTAACACTGATGACAGTATTTTGATAACACATAACATAATAATATTTTACGGGTAAGATGCAGTTCGACATTGTTTAAGATGCAGTTTAAGATGCAGTTCGGCTGTTGTTTAATATGACAGCTATGAAAAATGTATTTAAAAAACTTCAGCTGTCATATGAAAGCTGGTAAGCTTCTGGTCTAAAAAGAGTGTTTTTTTAATATAAAAATAATTAATGTGGCTTCATTGTTGATTTGCTTACCTGTGATTCTTATAATAATGGCATTCATATTCATCATAGCTGTATCAAAGCTCAGTTAATTTCTAATAAATATGAAATTATTTTATTTTACATTAGTTTACAAGGACAGATTACAGTGAATCACCCAGATACTTGAACTATAAAAATACTAATATTGCCCAGATATTATAAAGTCTACCTGTGGAGTAATGCATAACAGTTTTAAGGGGGAGAGGGGGGGGGGGGTATACTAAGAGGTTTGTTTATATTTAATTTAAGTCATGATAAAGTCAAGTATCTGCACCTGATTAACACTACATCGTATAAGTGTCCCTGCAGCACAAAAGCAGTCTTAAGTCGCTTGGGTATATTTGTAGCAATATACAAAAATACATTGTATGGGTCAAAATTATACATTTTTCTTTTATGCCAAAAATCATTAGGATATTAAGATCATGTTCCATGTAAAATTATTACCATAAATATATCAAAACATAATTTTGCATTATTAATATGCATTGCTAAGAACTTCATTTGAACAACTTTAAAGATGATTTTCTCAATATTTAGATTTTTTTTGCATCCTCAGATTCCAGATTTACAAATATTGTCCAAACCATACATCAATGGAAATATTATTTATTCAGCTTTCAGATGATGCATAAATGTCAATTTCGGAAAATTGACCCTTAAGACTGGTTTTGCGCTCCAGGGTCACATTTCAATGATATATACACTCTTAAAAATAAAGGCGTTTCATGATGTCATAAAATAACCTTTTTGTCTAAATGGTTCCATAAAGAACCTTCAACATCTAAAGAACCTTTCTTTTTCTTTGTGGAGAAAGATCGTCAGATTATAAAAAGGTGAGAAGAACCTTTGACTGAATGGTTTTTTGTGGAACCAATAATGGTTCTTCTGTGGCATCGCTGAATAATACTGTTAAGACTGTAGGCTAAACTAATCTCCTGGTTAGACTCATGCATTGCATCCGGTTCAAGTCATCCTTATACAGCCAGCTTCTCACATTAAAGCAGACATCTGATTCTTCACAGGCACGTTCACGGCTCCTCGCGCTGGCCTCTACTCCTTCTCCTTCACGGCGTACTCCAGCGTCGGCCGTGCCGGTCAGCGGCTCTACCAGAAGGTGCAGCTGATGAAGAACGGCCAGCTGATCGCCTCGTCCTGGGAAGATAACCGTGAGGATTCGGAGGACAGCAGCTCTCAGACGGTTCTTCTGCAGCTCAGACGAGGCTGTCAGGTGTATGTGGAGCTGCTGTCGGGCAGACAGCTGTGTGGAGACACCCAGAGCCAGAACACCTTCAGCGGGTACCTGCTCTATCCCGTCTCTGAGCAATAACTACATCTTCATCAGAGGTTAAATCAATGAAAAACAAGATATCTGCTCTGTCTTTAAATACAATTGTCATAAAGTACCCTACCCTTGCAAGACAGTGTGAATAAAGGTGACTTTAAGAGTTTTCTGTGGTGTTTATTCCTTCTAGTTTATTGACATCTTTTTATATACTGAATAAAAATATAAAACCAGTTATTTCACTTTAATGACAATTAAAATAACCTAGCGTTACAATTCAATGACTGAACCTACACATAGGATACACATTTTGCATCTGAATTTTATTTTTTCTCACGTTGTGCAATGTAGAGAAATCACTTTCATATAATACAATGCAAATTGTTCCTGATTATTACCTTAACTAATATTGTTTTAGACAGAGTATCATTTTATGTTAGATTTGTATATTTCTGAATGAAAGTCTAGGATATAATAATAATATATCTGTATACATAAAGGTCATTTGGAAAGTTTTCAGGAGTTTCACTGTGATCCATATATTTTTTGGTAACACTTTATTTTAGTGTCTCTTAACTAGTTGCTTATTAGCATGCGTATTACTAGAATATCAGTCATTTATTAGTAGTAACTAAGCACATATTAATGCCTTATTCTACATCCCCAGTCCTACCTAACACCTAAACTTAACAACTACCGCACTAACTATTAATAAGCAGCACATTAGGAGTTTACTGAAGGAAAATTCATAGTGAATAAGTGTTTCCATTTTTTTCAGCAAAATCAATCTTTATAAAGAAGCACACAAATATGACACAGTTTGCATTAAAAGTAATGGTCGATTAAATGAACCCCTCTGTTAAAAACACAGGTGCAATTTTATTTTAAGGACCAATTCTCACGGTTAACTAGTGTAACGGATGTATGCCAGTAAGGGCTGTGTGTAAACCTCACTCCCCTGACCTCAAAAAGAGGCGCTCTAGCGACTGACGTTAGGGGCTGTTGCCTTTGGCGTTCCTTGTTAGAGCGCCCGCCTCCCGCGCCGGAGTCCCGGGTTCGCGACCCGTTCGGTGAGTTGGTGCGGACCCGTGTTGGGGGGGTTACATTGGTGCCGTGACCCGGACGGGAGTGAGGTTTAGGGGGGTGAGTGTAACGGATGTATGCCAGTAAGAGCTGTGTGTAAACCTCACTCTCCTGACCTCAAAAAGAGGCGCTCTAGCGCCCGCCTCCCGCGCCGGAGTCCCGGGTTCGCGACCCGCTCGGTGAGTTGGTGCGGACCCATGTCGGGGGGGTTACACTAGCATGCATGTTACTAGCTGTCTGCTTATAAAGCACGTATTAATGCCTTATTCTGCATATTTTAGATCCCTTAAATTCACTTCCTTACTAACGACTAATACACACAAATTGGGAGTTTATTGCGGCGAAAGTCATAGTTCTTTAATATTGGACCTGACAGAGAGTAACATTGCATGCTTTCCACATTACACACACTGGGGAGTATTGTGTACATACAAGGCCTTGTTAGCGGTTGCTTCCTAAGTGTCAGTAAATCATCTCTTACTCCTCTTCTGCATGGAAATACCTCATACACCGTATACCGCTGACGGAGCGTGCTCACTGTGTATTCATGTAATCTATACAGTCCATCTGTCAAACTATCCCATGCATGTCCCTGTCTAAACTCCACCTCGAGTCTTCCTCTGATGCACTGATGTGGTATTCGGGGAATTCTGCTCTCGGACCAAACGACAGACTCTTGGCTTGGTTCCTGTCCTCATCCGAGCCTCTTCCCAAATAAGGCATTGCTTTAACAAAGAGGGTAGGCTTGAGAAAAACAGCATGTCCTTTAAAGGCATCAATATCCTTTTCTCTGGCCACCGAATGCCTCGTTTCTTATTTCTCTGATGGAAAAGACATCTCGTCCTGAAACAGCGATAGAGGCGAGTCTACATAAAGCTTTAGGGAGACTGTACGAAGGACAAAATCATCTTCATTTTCACTAGAGTAAGTATGTTTTTCATATGCTTTCCAATCCTATCGATTTTAAATGATGTAAAGTAATAATCCATGCAGTTCTACAATACATTATACTATCTTTCAAACTTAAACTTAGTATATTTCATGACTCTTTGATTGCAAGTCGTACGTCAGCGTTTCTGTAATATCTGACATTTTGATGTATAGCGGGAGATTCTTCTTTGTTGTACATTATGCATTTTAATTACAGCATTTGTATTAAACATGTATATCTTTCTTCGTAAACATTTAATGCAGACCTTGTCTATTTCAGTCCCCCTGCATTATCATTGATCCAGAACAAAACTAAACGAAATATATACATTATTTATATGTTTATTATGGCATTTATTAGTCTGGTTGATGCTGTAGATAGATAAAGTGGAGGATTAATTAACCAATCAGTGAGCTTCGTGAACAAGCCAGCATGAACTTTGAGGATAAATGCTCATATTAGGTGTAGATTATTACAAATGACTAATGCAGTATTGAAATATAAAACTATATGGAAACTTATTCTGTCATTCTGGATTCTGTCATCATTTACTCATCCTGGAGTTATTACAAACCTGTATGAGATTCACTTTTCTGTTGAACACAAAAGAAGATGTTTTGAAGAATGGCAGAAATCAAGCAGTTGCTGGTTCCCATTGACTTCCATAGTTTAGGTGGGGGGGGGGGGGGGGGGGGGTACTATGGAAGTCAATGTGAGTAAATGTGGAGTAAATTGTGGACAGGATTTTCATTTTGCATTTTGGGGTGACATATCTCTTTAAATGACACTTACAATCGTGTAAATGTCACAGCATTAGAAAATACAAGCACTTTAAGTGTAGACTAATGTGTAATATAAACCAGAAACCATTAACATTTGACACATTTATACTGGTATATTGTACTTTTTTATTATATAATTTAATCTAAAAAAAAAAAAATACATTTTAGCAAATACATTTTTAATAATAAATAACATTTTTAATTTTCCTGAAATATATATATATATTTTTTTAATGAATGATTTAATTGAACAAACAGGTGCTGATGTAATGCTCACAGGGTGAATGACTCTAAACTCATTCCTTAAGGTCAGGACTTCAGAGGAACGTGTAAAGCACAGAATGGCAGCACAAAGGTGTGTGTGTGTGTGTGTGTGTGTGTGTGTCTGTCTGTGTGTGTGTGTGTGTGTGTGTGTGTGTGTGTCTGTCTGTCTGTCTGTCTGTGTGTCTGTCTGTCTGTCTGTCTGTGTGTGTGTGTGTGTGTGTGTGTGTGTGTGTGTGTGTGTGTGTGTGTGTGTGTGTGTTGTCTGTGTGTGTTGTGTGTGTCTGTGTGTGTCTGTGTGTCTGTGTGTGTGTGTGTGTTGTGTGTTGTCTGTCTGTCTGTCTGTCTGTCTGTCTGTGTGTCTGTGTGTCTGTGTCTGTTGTGTGGGTGTGTGTGTCGTGTGTGTGTGTCTGTCTGTCTGTGTGGTGTGTGTGTGGTCTGTGGGTGTATGTGTGTCTGTGTGTGGTGTGTGTGTGGGTGGTTTGTGTGTATCTGTCTGTCTGTCTGTCTGTCTGTCTGTCTGTGTGTGTCTGTGTGTCTGTGTCTGTGTGTGTGTGTGTGTGTGTGTGTCTGTGGTGTGTGTGTGTGTGTGTGTGTGTGTCTGTCTGTGTGTGTGTGTGTGTCTGTGTGTCTGTGTGTTCTGTGTGTGTGTGTGTGTGTGTGTGTCTGTCTGTCTGTCTGTCTGTCTGTGTGTGTGTGTGTGTGTGGTGTGTGTGTTGTGTGTGTGTGTGTGTGTGTGTGTGAGTATGATTTGAGCTTACGGGCTGCTGGAATGTGTGAATATAACTGATGGTGTTTTCTGGAGGAACATGTTCATCTGATCCGCTCTTATTCAGCTGTACAGTACTGATTTCTCCATCCACCTTCACTCGAGCACTATATGAACATGTGAATATCTCAGCTTCTGTGGTTGCTTTTTGTATAACAGTTTAGCTCAAGTTATTCATTTGACATTACATATTTTATATAATTGAGCTGAACTGTTTGCCATTACACATGTTGGACTGTTTACACTGCGCAACATTTATAAGCATGATTTGTACTTTGGCTGCTTCCAATTGCATCATTGGCTTTTTCCACTTTATTCTGATGGTGATTAGCTTAATTTAAATGGATGCAAGTTTGTTTCAGGAGAAGAGGATTTCAGAACAGGTAAAATAATGAAAAACTGTGTTCTTGTTTTGTATGTTTACACAACAACACGTTATCCGTGTTATAAATGTCTAGTAACATTTCACAGAGGACAATTTCAGACTGGAACAAGATTATAATAAATCTGACATATTATGAGACTTGACTGCTCTTCTACGCAGGGAGCTTCAAGCATGGCAAACAAGGGTCCATCTTACGGGATGAGCCGCCAGGTGCAGGATAAAATCGAGCAGAAGTACGACCCTGAGCTGGAGGTGCGTTTGGTGGAGTGGATCGTGACTCAGTGCGGCTCTGGCGTTGAGAGACCGGAGGCTGGAAAACTGGGTTTTCAGGCTTGGCTCAAAGACGGATGTGTAAGTCATGCATGTGATCACGCAAACAACATGTTCTGTACTTTAAAGACACGACTGCCAAGAACCAGACTTTGACAGCATTTTATTTATTCATTCATTCTTTTTTCTTTCTTCAACCAAGAAAATAAAAAACCTTGAGATTTAAAAATCACTTTTGCAAGAGAGTCCTGGCCAAGACAAGCCACACGTGAATTTAATAAAAATAATGCTTTAAGAAAAGACATACATAAATGTTATGCCAAAATAGTTAACGCTTGGCATATTTAACGGGTTTCAGTTGTTTGTGTAGACTTGGCCATTACAATACCCCTAAAACAAACTATTGCCAGAACTGCCCGTGATGGACGTAATCTACTGGAGCATTAATAAATGCAGGACTGGCACCTCAACCCCATTTCCCAGTTGGAAAATAAACTGGACAGATCTATTGTACATAGGCTTGAGCTGCAGAAGACACGGGATCACATTAATGTTGAAGTCCTCAGGAAATATATCATCTCTATACCAGAGAGATGCGCTGCTGTGATCACTGCAACAGATGGACATACCAAATATTACAGTTAAGAGTGGATCAAAACAATACGACACATCTGATATCTGCTGTGCTCAGAGAAACCATGTTTCATGGACATTATGAAGTCATGTTTTGGAGGCAAAAAATGTCAATATTTTCAGATCTGTTGCGTGTTCTTTCGTCCACCACTGTATGTAAGTCATCTCATAAATCATCAGTCCGTTACAATCAGATGCAAATTAAACAGCTACAATCAGATAAACCAAAAAACAAATCATTTAAAATCACCTTGAATTCTTTTTACAAGATCAACTCTTGAACACGTTATGTTGTAGCTGAATCCAGAAAAAATAAGCAGCATGTCTAAAGACCCTTTTCACGGAGACCAGCTGTTGGGTGAATCATAAATATTCATAATACAGCACAAAATAATAATAATAAATACAAACAAAACTCCATCTCTCCCATTGGAGTTAAACCTCTGCTCTGTAAACATCCATGAATATAACCAACGGAAATAGATCACAAAATATTCCTTCCACATTTATTTTGGACATGAGATGTATAACTTGGAAACATGGTGAAAAATATATCTACTTGGTGTTTGACTTTTAAATAAAACTATAACAGGGATAATAAATCACAATGTTAAAGAAGTATTATTAATATAAGACTAATATTAACTGTATTTATCCCCCAGGGGAACTAATGTTACTAATGATGGGAACTGACTGAACTGTTATCGTATACAACTGTCATCCATACATATTAATTTTAATAATTCATCTGAATTGTCTATTATTGTGGTTTGTGAGATCACAGATTGCGCCGCACACACAAACATTCAGGAGTACAGAAACTTGCGTCAACGATACCCTGTGACTTTTTATTAATTTAATAAAATAGCTTACAGGATCGCTGCATTATATTCATCCGCAACGAGGAGGTAAAACCTCTGTGTTTGAAGTAACACAGCTTCGTTGTTTGTAGAGAGACATGCAGTTCACACACACAGCTGTTACCTCTCTCTCAATAATTAATTCAAGTAGCTAAATGTTTCAATTCAAATAAATGTGATCGTACTCCGGCAGGGCCGCCCTTTGTCGCCGGTTCGAATTTCTAGGCGCAGCCAGGGGCCGGAGGGTGTTGGGTTTGGGGACCACGCGATTTCGTCTCTGCTCTTTGTGGATGATGTTGTCGTGTTGGCCACCTCAGACCGGGACCTTCAGCATGCACTGGGACGGTTTGCAGCCGAGTGTGAGCCGGTTGGGATGAGAATCAGCGCCTCCAAATCCGAGGCCATGGTCCTCAGTCGGAAAAGGGTGGCTTGTCCACTACAGGTTGGTGGAGTGTTGCTACCTCAAGTGGAGGAGTTCAAGTATCTGGGGGTCTTGTTCACGAGTGAGGGAAGGATGGAACGGGAGATTGACAGACGGATCGGTGCAGCTTCTGCAGTAATGCGGTCGATGTACCGGTCTGTCATGGTGAAGAAAGAGCTGAGCCGTAAGGCGAAGCTCTCGATTTACCGGTCAATCTACGTTCCAACTCTCACCTATGGTCATGAGCTTTGGGTCATGACCGAAAGGACAAGATCCCGGATACAGGTGGCCGAAATGAGCTTTCTCCGTAGGGTGGCTGGGCGCTCCCTTAGAGATAGGGTGAGAAGCTCAGTCACTCGGGAGGAGCTCAGAGTAGAGCCGCTGCTCCTCCACATCGAGAGGGGTCAGCTGAGGTGGCTCGGGCATCTGTTCCGGATGCCTCCTGGATGCCATCCGGGGAAGGTGTTTCGGGCGCGTCCCACCGGGAGGAGGCCCCGGGGAAGACCTAGGACACGCTGGAGAGACTATCTCTCCCGGCTGGCCTGGGAACGCCTCGGTGTCCCCCCGGAAGAGCTGGAGGAAGTGTCTCGGGAGAGGGAAGTCTGGGCATCTCTGCTTAAACTGCTGCCCCCGCGACCCGGCCCCGGATAAGCGGAAGAAGATGGATGGATGGATGGATGGTGATCGTACTGCTCTATTTCTTCTCGTCAGGTGGTTCTTGCCTTCACTTCGTGCATTTAAAATAATTTAATGCACAGCTAGCCATGCATTATCCCTTATGTATTCACTCTTTTAGCAGCATTTTTATGGCAACATTTGGTGTCATTCTTGGTGTACCCAAACACTTGGCTTACACTATTACCTTCATGCATTTCTCTGGTGGAAATAAAGCTTCGCTGTTTGGTCCCTCTGTCATAGTTAATCTAGTGTGTGTAGTAGCCTCCGTGGGGGTGCATTTGCACTAGAGGGTCCGAGAGGCCAGCTTGTAAAACAGTAGGGTTCTCCTCTCAGGGGCAGTGGATGCAGTGGGATCAGGCCCTCAAGCATTCACTGTCCTGGAGGGAACTCTGGACTGCTGACCAAGGCAAACTGACTTCTCTCGCATGCTGTAGCTGACCGATTACCAGCTACAAACAAACTGAAGATCTGGGGCCATGATGCTGCAAACAGGATCTCCAAACGCAATGGGAGAAGGTTGCTATAGATGGAGGCATGACAAGGTTCTTATTAAAATTGCTAAACGGACAGAGGGTCAAAGCCAATACAGGCACCACCACCCAGAGGAGTCAGTTTCCTAAAGCAAGGAGACAAGACTCCCACTGATGGTACTCTGCCCGGTGGCCGCTCAAGGTGGTTGTGTTTAATGAGAGATCACAGTTGGACCTGCAGGTGAAGGCTTATCTGGAGCTCGCGGTAACTTCGGGTGAAGTGTACAGGTGGAGGGTCAAACACTCATGACCCGAAAGAGTGCAGAGTATGAGCGCTCTGACCACGCTGCCAACGACTGCCACAAACAGGAATATATCACACCCGTAGTTGCTCCTACGGTAAAGCATCGCTGATGATTAGCTCACCTATATTTGAAAAGTTTTTTTTTTCAAACAAATGTTAAACACCAAACCGATATTGTACTCCCATTACATGGTATGGAAATGATAAATAACTTGATCATCATAATACATTACTAACATGAAAATCACATTATGTTTTAAGGTCCAATTCTTGCTTTTAACAAACCATTAAATACAACGTTTACCTCAATAAAATACCCATTTGCTGCGTACTAATAGTTAGTAAAGTAGTTGTTAAGTTTAGATACTGGGTAGGATTAGGGATGCAGAATACGGTCATGCAGTCTTTTTTAACAGACCAACTGATCACATTTCATGAAGAACCAATGAAAGCTGTAAGATGAGTGCTTTGACAAAATTATAAATGAGTAAAAAACTAGCTGATAGCTAAACCTAGGCTATTCAGTAAAAGAATTAAAGTAGTAACTCCAAACTGGCACAATAAATGCTAAGACCAAGTAAAATGTCATAACATTTCTGTTGAGTGACACAGATACAGCATTAAACCACACGAGTATCTGCATGATTTGGTCACTCGGTGTTATTAGAACGTGATTCATAATGGAAAGTAATGGTGTTTTCTGTACCGCTCTCAGGTTTTGTGCGAGCTCATTAATACTCTGTGTAAGAACAAGCCTGTGAAGAAGATCCAGAGCTCCAGCATGGCCTTCAAACAGATGGAGCAGATCTCGCAGTTCCTCACCGCTGCGGAGCAATACGGCGTCATCAAAACCGACATGTTTCAGACCGTAGATCTGTGGGAGGGTGAGTTCAACAAAAAAAACATACATCTGTGATCCCACGTCCAAATTCACCATTCAATAGATGTGTTTATTTACTTAACATTATCAGTTAACTTTAAACAAGCTTGTTAAAGCTGCAGTCCGTGAGTTTTGACTCTTTGTCGCCATCTCTGTTTGAAACCTGGAATTGCAGCTCTGTACACAATTATCTTCCTTGTGCTCCGGCGAAGATTAATCTAATGTTTTGAGGAGAATGTGTAGCTGTCACAGATTCTAGCTACGTCTTGAATATGACCCAAATAAGATTGTTCCCCGAATAGTCATCTGAACAAGTAACAAGTCTGCCAAATTTGTTCTGACCAATTGAGAAAAAATAAATCACGCTATCAATAGTGATTAAATCCAACGAAAAATTAGCTCACATCACATCTAACCATGCAAATTATTATCACTGTTATGCTTTATTCTCAAATTATGAATGTTAACAACATCAGCATTGCGTGACTATGTGTATAGTGTGTAGATTTCAATTTCTGTACAGTCTAATCTAATCGTCATGCCATTTGAAATTCATATTAAGAAATTATTTTTTAACCCAAAAGCAAATTATTGTCTCTTCGAACTGTTTTCTTAAAAATACAAATATTGTGTAATAAGGCATTCTGTAATCAGAAGCACGTTTAAAAATGGAATTTTATTTAATTCATAAACACATAATTATTTCTGGATTAAAATCCACCATCAAAATGATAAATGTAATAACAGCTGCTGTGAGAAAAGGCTATAAACGATCCTCACATGAGATATAGTCGAGTATCCGGGACAACTTCTTTATGTTTACAGACGTGACGTAACGACTCAGTGCCATGCACGATCAATTTAACCCAGTAAAGTTACGAACTGCAGCTTTATATAAATTTGAATATTTTTTATGTATGGCATGAGACAAAGCAAAACTAAACTAGGTTATCATTTATGCAGTAATCATATGTGGGATTAAATCAGAAATACGTAGATTTTTATTTTTTTGTTGCATAATATTTCTTAGTACAAAGAAGTTAGCTCTAGTTATAAACCAATTTTGCATTAATATCCACGGTGGCCGAGCAATGCGTTGCAAATTAAAAAAACACCATTATTAGCCTAAATAAGATGACGAAATACTACACAATTACTGCAACTGTGAAATATAAGGAGACGTTTAACTTAAAAAAATGAACCATGGTTTTACTATTCAAATCAATAAATAGTCGATATTATAGATTATATATTTAATTATATAAAAAAGTTACTATGATTAAATCATGTAAATTAGCCACACTCACCTATAGTTTAACCATGGTATTTGTACAACTGTGGTTATATTAATGGTGATCAATACATGGTTACTACTTTTACTATAGTAAAATCATGGTTAATTTTCGTAAGCGTTGTTGTGGTCTGTGTTACTTGCAGCTTGTTTTTTGGTTGTGTTGTGAGTATTTGCAACACACGTTGTCAAACGGATGAAGATGTTTTCTTAATGTGCTGGTGCTTTTTCTATTTGCATGTGTTTTCTTAAGATGCGGTGCGTTGAGCTCTCTCGGCCACCGTAAATCTCGTTTCTTTCTTTTCAGCAAGATGCAGCTGAGTTTGTTTCTTCATCAGGTTTGTAGAAATGTGTCTCTGCATCAGTGTCTCAGTAATGGATGCTCTGTAGTGAATGGGTGCCGTCAGAATGAGAGTCTGATAAAAACATCACAATAATCCACAGTTCATCAGTTAACATCAGAAGCTGAAACAAATCAAGCATTAAAACGTTTTGAACTCAAATACGAGTACATAATCCATAATAACTCTTCCTCCAGTTAAATAGTGTTCTGGTCTGAATCAAGAGAGAAATCATTTGCTTTGGATACAAGCATCTGCTAAATGACTAAATAAATAAGTTGACAAGCCAAAACAGCTCTAAACAAATGTGTGGCTGGATTTAGATGTGAGAGACGACAGACGATGACCTTTTTCACTGGAGGAAAAGTTATTATGGATTATAGACTCTATGGTATTTGAGTTAAAAATGTCTTAATGCTGGATTTGTTTCAGTTTCTGATGTTAACTGGATTATTGTGATGTTTTATCAGCTCTCATTCTGACGGCACCCATTCACATCCATTGCTGAGACACATTTTAAACAAATTGTTGGGTTAACTATTAATTTAATAAGTTAGATTATTTAAAGCTACTTACCTTTTTATCAACTGCTTTGACTTTTGCAATAGGGTTAAATAATAATGCTTTAGGTTTAGAATCAGTAACAATAACTATTAGTAAAAATAATAAAATATTAGTAAAAATGTTATATACTTTGGGCCTGAGGTGTGGAAAATATGATTTCTTATAAGTTCAACAATAACCTTTCAAATGAAGTGATCCTGACAGTAACCAAGAGTATTTTAAACCAGAGTTGAAATAAAACACTTAATACGTTGAATATGAAAAATACTCTCCAGACTGAACACAGCTTGACGAGGAGTGTGATCATATCCTGATTTCTGACACAGGAGCATGTACGATTATTGATAATGCTACTGTAAGAAATGTTTTAGCTGTTCAGGGACTGATTCAAAACTCAATAATAACCCTTGACTTGCATCCATAATTCAAAATATATTTTTGAATATTTACCACTGGACATATTTACCACAGACTATGTTTCCAACAAACATTCAACATCTAATTAGGACACATGCAGGAATCCCTGTAGACCGACTCAATCAAAGCAGTTAATATGTTTATAGCTTGTGTAAATGAGCTGTGCTTGAACCCTGCTCTCAGGAAAGGACTTGGCCGCGGTGCAGAGGACACTCGTGTCTCTCGGCAGCATCGCCGTTACGAAAGATGACGGCTGCTTCCGTGGAGACCCCAACTGCTTCTTCAAGTGAGTCCCAGCGACCACACGTGACACATAGATCAAATCAATATTGTATTACTGTTGATCTGTTAAATATCTGGCCTCGGTCTGCAGGAAAGCTCAGGAGAACCGGAGAGATTTCTCTGACGATCAGCTGAAAGAAGGGAAGAACGTCATCGGTCTGCAGATGGGATCCAATAGAGGGGCGTCCCAGTCTGGCACGACAGGCTACGGCAGACCTCGACAGATCATAAACCCATGAGCCGATCACCCGCCACGTCCTCCCGTCACCCGACCAGAACCACAGTGTAATACAGAACGAAGAACTCCACACCCAGTGTCAATGACAGCTTGGTCTGATTAAAATATTCCTTGTTGAACAGTAGAATTGAGTGTTTCAATACACATTCCTGCTCTTATTGTGGTGTATGTTTATGCAAATGTTAACGGCGTCACGCTTACGGCGACTGATAATGCATTGATGTCGTGCCAGATGAGGCTTGTGCAGGTGAATCCCAATTCTCTATCTTACCCCTTCCCCTTAGTTTAGCGCGTTCACATGAGAGTAAGGGCTGTCCCAATTCTGGTTTTGATCGAGGGGAAGGGGAAGGGGTAAGACAGAGAAATGGGATTCACTCTTAGTGAGTGTGAGACAGACTCGTGCAGAAATCAAATCAAAAGAGTGCAACAGCGTATAGAGAAACGTATAGAATCTCAAACTCTGCACAGTTTAGCTCCAACCCTAACCAAACACACCAGATCCAGCTAATCAAGCTCTTCAGGGGCCGTCTCATAAAACAACTGTACCAAATAAGCCAGGCTTATATCAATTAGTCTGACTCGTTGTCAGCTGATTTGGTTCAAGTAAGTCAGACTAACTGAAATAAGCCTGGCTTATTCTGCGGTAGTAAAAAAATATGATATATGATTTAGGTATGCAGCATTGCACGACCAAGATGCTTTTCCCGAATATCAACGTGATGCTGATTTCATAGTTCAATAAAAAAAAGTGACTGACATTTTAGACACAATATTGACTATGTTTGCTCAATTTCACCGACGAAAATAGTTCCAATGAAAGCCACGGCAGACCTGCACCGTGTCTCCGAACAACACAGCGGTGTTTCGTTACTGATTGAATCAGTGTTTTTAAACGAATCGAGAGATTCAGGACTCATTCATAAAGACAGACCCTCGTTTCTGAACGAATCAGCCGTTTGAACAAATCTCAGTCATTTGCCGCCACCTACTGGTGGTTTGGTTTCATATTTAAAAGCAACATCGCATTTTTCCCAATGTTTCTTATTTGTATGTTTAAGAAATATTTAAAACATTAATTGTATTAAATTATTTATGAAATCTTGCAGTGTAAATGCATTTATAGAGACTTTTTTGCATTTATCTGTAACATTTTTATGCAAATATTTGTTTTTGCATTGAAAAAAGTTTCGTTTTTTCTTTGCATATGCGTTAAATTATAGTTCTTAGGAAGAAAATCGGTATCGGCAAATAACACTTAAAAATAATAAACAATCACAATCGGCCGAGAAAATTGCAATCGGAGCATCTCTAGTCTTGTCTTTTATGCCGAATTCACTGATCAAGCTTATATTTCACTACCTGTCATATAGAAAGACTTCTTAGCAACCAATCAGTTCCTCATAATCAGCTTCACTCGCCTCATAACTGAAATGAATGGGCTTGCGATCGACGTGTTGATTTTAAGAGCTCGTCTACAATCACACAATACCCATGCACAGATCACAGAGATAGTACAACAGATTCCCTTTTTCATTTATTCAAACCCTATCTGAGTTCTGGTTCACAAGAATACCACACTTCAATAAAAAAAAACAATCTTTCTGTCTGTCAAGATTCAAGTGTCAGAGGTATTTATACCTAATAGACCTAATAGTGACATTCAATGCATCACGATAAAAAAACATATTATATTAAACTCCATAAAATATCAGCCAATCACATCACATTCATCCAATCAATATATGCATTATTCTCATCAGCAAATAAATCAAAGGCAACTCAAAACAGAGCTCACATGCCCAAACTAAACCTGAAATCTCAAACAAAAGAGGAGACAAAGAGAGAGCCGGTTTCCCCCCCCCCGAGTGCTACGTGTCCTCATCAGCAGCAATGAGCGGGACTTTAGACTCATCGTCCATCTCGGGCTGGATTTCCACCACCTCACTGTCCTCTCGACGCGTGGATACGGCCTGAAAGCCTCGGTGGCGTCCGGTCCGGCTCATACTGCACCCGCGCCAGTCCCAGTGAGTGAGAGTCACCTCCAGAGTGTAATAGAGCGACCAGAAGAGAGCGAAGCAGCCCAGCAGCAGGAGAGACTGCAGAGCACAGAACAACACCTTCCCCATCAGCCACGGGGTACTCGTGCATTCACACTACATGCTTTATCATCAACATCATCAGTGTTTAAACCAGCGGAGTGCATTCTTTGAATAGAAACATCAGCATTTATCTGAATTATTAAAAATACCTGTGACTGTTTAATCTTGTCACTTTACATTATTGACACTATTTGGATATTGTAAAGTTGCTTTGACACAATCTGTATTGTTTAAAGCACTATACCAATCAAAATAGCATTTACAAATTTCTTATAATTATAGAAATGAACACTTATTAAGCAAGGATGCATTAAATTGCTCAAAAGTGATGATAAAGACATTTATGATGTCCCAAAATATTTCTATTTCAGATAAATGCTGTTCTTCTGAACTCTTTATTTATCAAAGAAACCTGAAAGAAAATCTACTCTGCTGTTTTCAACATAATAATAATAATAATATGTTTTTGAGCAGATTTAGAAGGATTTCTCAATGATCGTGTGACTGGAGTAATGATGCTAAATAGTCACCTTTGAAATGACAAATAAATTACATTTTAACATATATTCAAATGGAAAACATAGTAAAACAATATTTCACAAAAGTACAGTTTTGCTGTATTTTGGATCAAATAAATGCAGACTCGTGAGCAGAAGAGACTACTGTTCAAAAAGTGTTTGAAATAAGTTCATTTTGTGATCTGATGTGGCTTATCATGACAGAATGAGGCAGAAAATAAATGCTATACTGTAATAAAGTCTATGTGATTAGAAATTGACTTAATACTAAATCATTATGAAAACACCTGAGATGGCTTGAACACAGATCAACCATATATTGTCGCAGGCGAGTGTTTATCATCCTTACATTTCATAATTCAAAGCGTTTAACGTTATATCTTATTGTTATTCAGTTACAGCAATAGCGATGCTTTTATCCATGTTACGGATTTCCTGGAACATCATTAATTTGATTACTTCTGTGATGCATGTGTGGGTTTTCTGCGCGCGTCCAGATTAAATAAAACAGTACATGTGTCTATAGTGCACAATAATGACCAATCCATCCTATTTTTGGAAATATAATACCTCTATTCAAAATAAATGTTAAGCAGACATATAATAATCCTCGCTTTGTCCAGTATACAGGAGTTTTTTTGTTGCACTGATGTGCAAAGCTATCAGAACCGAAAACCATGGTTAAAACCCGAGGTAGGTGTTGACCCGTGGACGAACTGTATTGTATTAAGCCATACAGTAGTTGAGCACGTGACCGTGTTTTCAGGAAGACACACCTTCAGGCTGTTCGAGGTGAATGGGCTCACGGTTTCAGGAGGAACGTCGATACCAGGAGGGCAGGGAAGAGCAAAAGAGCTGTTCAGATACTGTCCACTCATGGCGTCTTCAACAACCCTGACAATTCAGACAAACATACACGCACATCGCATATTAACACTCAACTGGGAAACACTTTAGCATGTCATTAACACATGTATGCACAAAACCAGTCTTGCGTCAAAGCAATAGACAACAATACATTGTATGGGTATTTTTATTTTATACCAAAAATCATTAGGATATTAAGATCATGTTCCATGAAGATATTTAGTAAATGTCCTACCATAAATATATCAAAACTTATTTTTTGATTACTAATATGCATTGCTAAGAACTACATTTGAACAACTTTAAAGATGATTTTCTCAATATTTAGATTTTTTTGCATCCTCAGATTCTCAAATATTGAGAATATCATCAATGGAAATATTATGTATTCAGCTTTCAGATGATGCATAAATACAAACTATGAAAAATTGACTCTTAAGACTGGTTTTGTGCTCCAGGGTCACTTGTTCACTATTAACTACACGTTTTGCCTCAATAAACTCATAATTTCCCTCATATTAATAGTTATTAAGGTAGTTGGTAAGTTTAGGTATGGGGTGAATTAAGGATCAAAAATATGATCATGCAGAATAAGGCATTAATATGTGCTTTATAAGAACTAATTAACAGTCAACATCCTTAATGCTGTCAAACGATTAATCGCATGCAAAATAATAGTTTTTGTTTACATAATAAATGTATGTGTACAGTGTGTATTTATTAAGTATATATATATATATATATATAAATAAACACACATTAGTATATATTTTGAAAATATTCACATGTATATGCATTTATATGATATATAAATATATTCAATATAAACAGCATATACATCTTAAATATATACTGAATGTGTGTGTATTTATTAATACATAATAAATTAACATAGTACACATGCGTTTATTATGTAAACAAAAACTATTATTTTGCATGCGATTGTCGTTTGAGCTAGTTAATAATGATAACTGAACCCTAAAATGATGTATTACTGATTATACCGCTAAATCTCAAGAATATATTTAACAGACCATTCAGAGCATTTATTTCTTCACCATCTACTCTGTAAAAAGTGATAAGTTGAATTACCTTAAACAATTTGAGGAAAACCATTGTCTTAAAATTATTACGTAAATAATAATAAAAAGTTAAGTCAACTTATCACTTTTTACAATGTAAAATATCCTCAAGTAAATGCAAGGAGTATCAGTCCTCTATGGCTCACCAGTGTTTCCCCTACCATTATATTAGAGGGGCGCCCCAACAGACACAGAGAGACACAGACACAGAGAGACACAGACACAGAGAGACACAGACACAGAGAGACAGACAGACAGACAGAGAGACACAGACACAGAGAGACACAGACACAGAGAGACACAGACACAGAGAGACACAGACACAGAGAGACACAGACACAGAGAGACAGACAGACAGACAGAGAGACACAGACACAGAGAGACACAGACACAGAGAGAGACACAGACACAGAGAGACACACAGAGAGACAGACAGACAGACACACAGAGAGACACAGACACAGAGAGACACAGACACAGAGAGACAGACAGACAGACACACAGAGACAGACAGACAGAGAGACACAGACACAGAGAGACAGACACAGAGAGACACAGACACAGAGAGACAGACAGACAGACACACAGAGACAGACAGACAGACACACAGAGAGACACAGACACAGAGAGACAGACAGACAGACACACAGAGACAGACAGACAGACAGACAGACACACAGAGAGACACAGACACAGAGACACAGACACAGAGAGACACAGACACAGAGAGACAGACAGACAGACACACAGAGACAGACAGACAGACAGACACACAGAGAGACAGACAGACAGACAGACAGACAGACAGACACACAGAGAGACAGACAGACACACAGAGAGACACAGACACAGAGAGACAGACACACAGACACACAGAGAGACAGACAGACAAACACACAGAGATACACAGACACACAGAGAGACACAGATACAGAGAGACAGACAGACACACACACACACACACACACACACACACACACACACACACACACACACACACACACAGAGACACAGACACACAGAGACAGACAGACACACAGACACAGACAGAGAGAGACACAGACGCAGAGAGACAGACACAGAGAGACACAGACACACAGAGAGACACAGACACACAGAGAGACAGACAGACAGACACACAGAGAGACAGACAGACAGACAGACACACACACACACACACACACACACACACACACACACACAGAAAGACACAGATGCACAGACACACACGCACAGACACAGACAGAGACACACAGACAGACACGGACTCGTATTTGTAAATATTAAGCCGCAAAATGACAATTTTATATACTTCTGCCTGTGTCTCTGTGTTAATGTATGGCGCAGACGCACGGGTTTGTTAACTACTCATACAGAAGCGCGCGTGATGCTTCCGGTGATATTTCCGGTGATATTAGCATCTGCCGCCTCACTAATGAGGACATAAATACATAAACAACATCTCCAGAACTGCTCTGAGAGTCCCTTCATCAGCATCTGACCGTTTCATCTGAGTACAACTATCCTCATCATATCACATACACAGATGTTTAATTGTCATTCATTAAAAGGCAAATTAAATGAATGTTTTTATGCTGGAAACCCCCCCCCCCCCCCCCCCGCTCACCTCCGCCTCTCGTCCACCTGCTGATGAGACAGAGACGAGCCGTACAGAGTGAGTTTCCAGTGCTTCAGGACCCCCGAGGACAGAGTCGACTCTTCTGAAACACAGAAACACAGACGACACGCTATTCTTTCTTTGTTTTCATTGCCGTACCAGCATCTCTGTGAAGAGAAATTAACTAGCAGCTTTCACCGCACAAACAGTATCATGCTGTATCATGCACAAGATGCTGCAAATAACACAAGACGTCGAGCACAATGCCCAAACACGTCCATCTAGCATGCATTTATGTAGTAAAAGCAGTGCAGTGCAATGTAAAAACATTCTGCGTGGCTAGATGTTGATCTCTTCCAAACTGTGACAGTCAAACTATAATGCTTACCTGACAGATTTCAAAACACAAACTACATTGCTTCATTTTTATTCTGTTGTGCATGTTGCAGCAGTAATAATACCAAGTCATGCAAAGCATCTAGCTTGTTATTTAAGCTGAAAGACATGCAACAGTGATTTGTGCATGCAGTGTAGTAATACCTTTTTGGTACTGCTTTAGAATCGATACTCAGGTATCGTTTGGATTTACATCAAACTTTGACTAAACATGCAATCTTTACAAACATGCCCCGGGAAACCATTAGTCTCACTAAACATAGGATGCAAATATGACTTAACATCGTTTATGTTATCATCTCTAGTATTGCTTGCAGAAAATGAATTCTGTTTATTTGCCCTTGCAAGTTTTGTGTCATTTCAAACCCATTTTGTTTCATAATTGCTGGTGTTTCTGTGGACAGCGCTACAGGTTTTTCTCATGAAACATTGCGAATACCAAAACATTGCTTTGCCAAAGGCGCACTGTTTTACAAGTTAGTCTCTGCTAAAAAAAATGCCAATATGCCAGCTGTACATTGTCTTTTTTTTTGCAAGAATAGTACAATAGCTGCTAGTAAATGACTTGGGATTTGCATGTTCGTGGTGCTATCAGCCTTTACTGTATTTTGAAGATGCTCTCTTGATGCAAAGTAGGACGGTCAAAAAAAAATATTTTGGATATTTGTTGAATTTAAAATACAAATCCACATTTGAATGCATTATAATTTTAGCTGTGCATCAGGCAGCTTTATCAGATGTGATGACGATGCATTTTAATGTTTTTCAGCTAATACAGTTGAAGTCACTGGATGCGGCGTTCATTAGAAATATTGCATAAAAACAGAAAATCAATGCAGTTTACGTCAAAACTGTTCACACAGAACTCATATTTATCATTTTCTACAGACGTCTATCAGCGCTGCACTCGTGTCTCACACAAGAGAGACGCATGTTTAGAAAGCATGTAACATTAATATAAGTTCAACTTTTAAAAACACGTTTTTTCTGCATCTCATGCGTTTAAATGAAGAAAGTGCAGATTGGTTTTCGGTTCTTTGTATTAAACTACACATGCATGCATGATGCTCTTTTGTTTCTAATTAAGCAACTTAATTATATATGGTTTATAAACATTATTTCAAACATTATGCACAAAGATAGTCATGTTATTTTATTGCATGCATTAGTGATATTTAGCTCGATGCGCCCTCTTGTGGCCTCAGGAGTGCAAACTGAAATTATGCCTTTTAAATTTGAACGTAATTTGAATATTGATAATAATAATTTAGTTTGTCAGCCATTTTGACAGCCCTAATGCTAAGGGTAACGGCTAATGAAGTGCATTTTAAAATGAGTCGTGTAGCCTGTGTTGTCTTACTATGATCGGTGATCTGTAGACTGTACTGTCCCTCGGCTCTTTCTCCCCAGCATCGCACAGTGGAAAACGTCCAGTCTGTGAATCCAGTCGTATCTCTACTCAAACAACAAAACGTGCGTTAAAACAGTCTCACGGGTTCAGAAGGCATGCGAGTCAGACGTGTGGGGACACTCACACATCCAGCGATCTCCGGGCCCCGATCAGAGAGCTCATTCCACTGGGACAGACGAGCCGGATCTCCACGTTCCCGCGCCGCGGATGAGCCATAGTCAGCGTAACAGACACGTGCTCCAGCGTCTGCATGCCCGACTGCCTCACATCAGACAGAGAGACTATGAACCAAAGGGATTCAAATGAACGAGAACCGTTAATATATTTGAGCTTTATTTTGCATAAAGCAGGAGTGCAGGAACAAATCCAGTGCCGCATTCACACAAGGCACCGCGGTCCACATTTACATCTGAATACTAGTTAACCTGCATGCAAAGTCTAGCATTAAACCGCTTAAATAATCAGGTTTTAGTCAAACATGAAACTTGCACCAGACAAATGTGAGCAATTCCGTCCAATTCATTTGCACTTCTTTACAAGACTATAAAGAAGTGGCTTGAGTCTGTTGAATGGGGATTTAACGCTATATTGTCACCTAGTTGGTGTGATGCAATGCTATGAAGTAAATAAACATGTCCCCAATCAGCTTATCACACTCGTTTGCTCCATTAGTAGGGTCTATGACTTCTGCGATGTGACATAAACCACAGAATCCAGGCATAAAAACGGAATTGACTCTATAACGTGGAATTTCATGGAATTTATTATATTTGTAATGAATAAATAAAACGGTCAGTACACTTAAATCAAATCGCGATATAAACTAGTGTCTGTGAATATTAAACTGCAAATATTATTTTAAAAATGAACCGTCATGTTCTGCGTATTTATTTGATTACCAGAAAATACACAGAATTTATTTATTTGTTGTTGTTGTTTTTTTTGGGGGGGGGGGGCATTTCACAGAAATTCGTTTTTTTATTATTAGAATGGTTGTTTTTATGAATTCAATTGATTAAACGTGATTGATTATTACAATAATCAATAATTATTTATTATCATTAAAATGGTTGTTTTTATGAATTAATTTGATTAAACATGATTGATTGATTATTACAATGTGATTAAACCATAAAAATACAGAATATCGGCCGATATATCGATATCAGACTTGTTTTTTATTAAAGGGGGGGGGGGCATTCCACAGAAGTGATTTTTTTATTATTATTAAAATGGTTGTTGTTATGAAATCAATTGATTAAACATGATTTTGACTATTAAAATGTAACTAAACCATAAAAATACACATCAAGAATATCGGCCGATATATCGATCTCAGACTTGTTTTTTACTCCCTAACATCGGTATCGCCCCCCCCCAAACCCATATCGGTCGGGCTCTATGAGAGACGTGTTGATTTAATAGCTCAGGACAGATCACATTTCCAACACAGAAAGAAAGAAGAAAAAAAACTCCATACTTTCTCTTAAAGTCCAATTCTCGCTATTAACAAACCATTAACTCATAAATAGCTGCTTGTTAATAGTTAGTGCAGTATTTGTTAAGTTTAGGTATCGGGTAGGATTACGTAGAATATGATCATGCAGAATAAATCCTTTATAATCTAATAAACAGCCAATATGTTAATAATAGGCATGCTAATAGCAACTAGTTATTAGTGAGAATGGGTCACTTTACTAAAATGTTACACGAAAACAAAAACAAGCTCTGCACCAAAAAATATATATATCTTGCAGTGTTTTCTTAGTCAATGATGTTTCAATAATCAAGTTAGTATTAATTCTCAATGGCACCTTCCTGCTAAGCATGTTATTAAAACTTTAGTAACTCAGAAATCACTTGTATTTCTATACAAACTCAATATGCGAGCTTGATATGTTCCTGCTGACGGTTACGCTGCTGCTAATGCTTTAAAATAACACAACGGAGTTAAGGACTGAAAGAAGACATCCTCGGATTGGGCAACACTAACTCCATGGCATTTCTTCAGAGACGTTCGCTAACACAAGCTCAAGCTCTCTAACCATATAGGGAGATGACTTTCTCTGACCGCGAGAGAGCGATCGGTTCATCACGGTAAACAATCATAGAAAGCCATAAACGAACTACTGAAGCTTCATCATGTGTCCGATACAAACTCCTTAAAATCATCGACTGACTTCTCTGAGCAAATAACAACGATCCAATGGACAAAACCAAGCCCCGTCCTACATTTCCCCCATTCACAAAGCTGTTTCTCTCAGATATGGAGTCACACGAGGGAAGAAGAGACGATCACAGCTTCGGTTTCAAGCGTGCGTCTTCACATAAACCTACTTATGAATGCAACTGAAGTGAATACTTTCATTTCTGTTACACTATTAAACCTATTTCCCTCTGAACTTGCTCGGTTGAATTCAGCACGATTGAAAACGAGGCTGTGAGAAACAGACTTGCAGTCTTTATAATGGCACTCATTGTATAGAGGTCATTGCGTCAGCTGAATAATCAATGCATTGTTAAACAACAGTATAATGCGTTTACTTCAGCCTCTCACAGCCTCGTTTTCACAAATGTCAGAAATTAAACACGGAGCTACTCTGACAAACATCTATGAGAAATTGCATCAACGTTTCATTACTGCGTCCTCACTTTCACTGGGTTTGTTTGGACATATAAGATACATTTTAACTATTTAAAAATAATAGCGGCATTATTTAGTTTTTTTATAATCCGTCAATATGTATGAGTCTGGAAATATGAAGAATATTCAAAAAAATATATATTTCTGAAAAATATTATTGGGATTTTGCCCATACATTTAGATCGTGAGGACAAAAAAAAACACGCATTATTTTCTAAATGTATGATTTAATATAATCTGTAAATGTAAATTTGATCCAAATGTGCCACTTTATATAAATAGTGCAGGCGAACCTCTAATTCGCCATTTTAATAGTAAATAAAACAGAAACTTTACAATAAGGTTCATTAGTTATCAACATTATTAAACATGAACTAAGACTGGACAATAGTAGTTATTAATCATGGTTAATGTTAATTTCACTAATGCATTATTAAATGCATAATAAATTAAAATCACAAGTTGTGTTAGTTAATGCACTGTGAACTAACGTGAATAATGAACATTAAATATTAATAATGAATTGTTCATAATAGTTAATACATTAACGAATGACAGCTTATTGTAAACAGTTACCAATAAAACTGCAAGAAAAGCCTTATGTTTGCACATAAACATAAGCGAATGAATTTAGTGCTTGATGAAGATGAGACATAAATAACGAGGTCTGCTTCGTCAGCTGTGCACATGCATGAGGTTTCATGATGACCTCACTTCTTATCCCCTTTAATACCAGACATGAAAATATCCAAATGATGCGTCTCATAAACAACCCTTTGAAATAATCAATAATTATTCTTTGAACTTTTTTGGGGGGAAAGTGTGTTAAAAATTGTGTTTTATGTTCGGTCACAATTATGGGATAATGTGTATACTGAAATAACATTTCTGCAGTCATACATTTTTTATATATATTAGCCCAGCTATTTTAAACTGTTACTATTATGCATAAAAACCATATGCAATATTAATAGAAACACTGAGATAAATTCAACCATCAACGCATTTCAAAATGATTAATTTTGATAAAATATAACATCATTTTTTTTTATTAATGCTACGAGTATTACAACATCATTATTGTAATTTAATACATTAAATTTAAATTTAGTGCAATATTTTGTAATTTTCACTTGCAAATGCAATTGTATTTATCTTCACGGTTATCCCAGCGGTCATGTTTACTCATTCAGTGACCACACTCATCAAAACTAAATATATGCGAATGCATAATTAATACTAGACACCCTAAAGATCATGTGTACCAAAAGTCTTCATCGTATCTTTATGATAACATACTTTACTAGCCTTTTGTTTATGAGCTTTAATGCAGTCGTCATCTTCTCAAGCTTCAGCTCTGGTCATGTGACAATCTGCACTAATCATGTGACTCCGCACATATTTAATAAAGACCGTTTATGTTTTCCATATTTGCAGGAAGTGCACTTAAACACCAGCCAGTGCGGTTTTTAGAGCTTTATAAATGAAAACCTCGTTTACGGTGGGATTAAATGGGTTAGTGATGTATTAGTGGACACAAGACAAAGTTCTGACTGAAGACAGAGCCCAAGCAAAGCCGAGAGAACGGTGTGAGCCATATTTCACTTTCACTGTATACTTGAACACATAAACAAAGACAAGCATTTCCAGAAAAGGGCAGGCGACTGCTGTGTGTGGCACAGATCCACATCCCTTCATAACAGCCCTTTTTATGGTTTGTTCAGAAATGCATATTAGATCAGAAAACAGCCAGGAAACCAATTCTCATACACGCTTAATTTGGCGTTTATTAATAGTAGGTCGTTGTTAAGTTTAGATATGGGGTGGATTAATAAATAAATACATCTCTATCTAAATTAATGATTTATTATCTCCGCAAGCGATCGCAGTTTGAGTATAGTTCTGTGTAAATAGATAAACCGCGTCATCAGCAGTTATTTCATAATCTAGACAAAAACATTTGAATAATTCTGATAAAACATGCCAGTTAATAAATGCCATAAAATACAATGTTTTGCTTGTTATATTTCATTATTCCAGAGAATATTATTCAGTGAATTATTATTCACTCTTTAGTCTATTAAACAGCGTTTAAACCTAAAACTGTAGTTTAACATGAAGTTGATATGACTGTCCTTTATTTTCTCCAATTGAAGACATTATTTTGCTTATTGTTAATATCAGTGTTGCTGATGATGCTTTGTATAAATACAATTTTTATTGTTGTAATTTGAAGATTACATTTTACATGAAAATGTTAATTTTCAACAGTTTTTGTTGTTGCTAAGACGACTGAAAGTGAATAATGGACTTACTTCACTTACTTTATAACAGTAAATAAATATCGGTTCTGAATATCGGTTAAATAAACATGCAATAATTGGTATCGGTTATAAAAAATCAATATCGATCACTAATTATTGACATGTCAAAGTCTAGACTCAGTCAAGACAAAAACATCGTCTTGTATTCGAGTCAATACGGTGGTTAATAGTGAGAGAATTGGTGTTTCCAATAATTTAATGTTAGTATAATACGCCGTACACATCTCTTACCATTCCAGGTGTGAGTGAGTGTTTTGGGAAAGACTGGGACGTCCTCGTCGGCCTTTAAAACAGGGCTGTGGTAGGACACCAAAAAGGGCACGGACTCCCAGACCTGGCAGAGATAGAGATACAGCCGCTTAATGAAGCCTGTGTTCCTCTGAAAGCAGCACTGCTGTGATACACCTACCTTGGCAGCGTTAACGAGCCTCCAGGCGTTTAGCAAACCAAAGCCGAACTTGTGACTGTGGTGGAAACCAGCGCCATTGATTCCCCAATCAGCCTGAGCATCAGCGTCATGCTAACGACACAAAGACATTAGCTTTATTAAAACCTTCACACGACAAACATCAACAGTGCAAATAATAACAACAACAACGCTCTTACTTTTCACATCTTCAATAACGGTCTCGTTAAAAAAGCATAACACTTTACAATGTTAATGATAATGTTTAATGTTAGTTAATGATAATACAGTTGCTGTGCATTAACTGTTAACAAGCACAACTGATGATTTTAATAATGCATTAAAATTAACATTAAGATTAATAAATGTTGAAGAACTATTGTTAACTCGAAGTGCATGTTAACTAATGAACCTTATTGTAAAGTGTTAGAAATATTTTAAACAATGGTTAGTCATAACTACTCATTATATCCTGAGAAAAAAATTAAATAATAATAATAACAGAGGCATTGATATCATGAGCATTGGTGATACTGGCTTTTATTCATAGTTCTTAGTAAAAAAAAGATGCCATTAACCTCTTAAGTGCCACTTGGTGCTCTTTTTTTCTCCATCACATATTTTAGTAATCATCATAAATCATATACAGTATATGATTTGAAAGCTTAAAACCTCAGTATTCATCCAGTGGAAACCATTTTTAAATCGAACATTGCGTTACCATGTACTTTAAAATCTTTTAGAAGTCTCCCCCCCTTAGTGGGTGGAGTCAAGTGTCATATTACAAAATGTATTACTGTGTGCTTTATATTAATAATCAAACAAATACTCGTGTAACAGTAAATAGGATCCATGCGGCTCTTAAAGAGACAGCGCGCTATATTCCTGCTGCGACTGTGTGCTTTAAATTAATAATCAAACAAATACTTGTGTAACAGTAAATAGGATCCGTCCCGCTCTTAAAGAGACAGCGCGCTATATTCCTGCAGTGACTGTGTGCTTTAAATTAATAATCAAACAAATACTTGTGTAACAGTAAATAGGATCCGTCCCGCTCTTAAAGAGACAGCGCGCTATATTCCTGCAGCGACTGTGTGCTTTATATTAATAATCAAGCAAATACTCGTGTAACAGTAAATAGGATCCGTCCCGCTCTTAAAGAGACAGCGCGCTATATTCCTGCAGCGACTGTGTGCTTTATATTAATAATCAAACAAATACTCGTGTAACAGTAAATAGGATCCGTGTGGCTCTTAAAGAGACAGCACGCTATATTCCTGCTGCGACTGTTTGCTTTATATTAATAATCAAACAAATACTTGTGTAACAGTAAATAGGATCCGTGCGGCTCTTAAAGAGACAGCGCGCTATATTCCTGCAGCGACTGTTTGCTTTATATTAATAATCAAACAAATACTTGTGTAACAGTAAATAGGATCCGTCCCGCTCTTAAAGAGACAGCGCGCTATATTCCTGCAGTGACTGTGTGCATTATATTAATAATCAAACAAATACTCGTGTAACAGTAAATAGGATCCGTGCGGCTCTTAAAGAGACAGCGCGCTATATTCCTGCAGTGACTGTGTGCTTTATATTAATAATCAAACAAATACTTGTGTAACAGTAAATAGGATCCGTGTGGCTCTTAAAGAGACAGTGCGCTATATTCCTGCAGCGACTGTGCTTTATATTAATAATCAAACAAATACTAGTGTAACAGTAAATCGGATCCGTGCGGCTCTTAAAGAGACAGCGCGCTATATTCCTGCAGTGACTGTTTGCTTTATATTAATAATCAAACAAATACTTGTGTAACAGTAAATAGGATCCGTGCGGCTCTTAAAGAGACAGCGCGCTATATTCCTGCAGTGACTGTGTGCTTTATATTAATAATCAAACGAATACTTGTGTAACAGTAAATAGGATCAGTGCGGCTCTTAAAGAGACAGCGTGCTATATTCCTGCAGCGACTGTGTGCTTTATCTTAATAATCAAACAACAAAATCACACTGCTCTCGACTGAAAGACTTTTGTAGCTTTAATGAGAAACAAAGCAAGTTTGATTCTTTCAGACCGTTTTATTTTACATTAAGTTATTACAGTTCTCTAGTAGGCTGTTAATTCAATACTTTAGACTTGCATTAAAACAACTTAAAGCACAGTTTGAGTCATTTGTTTAGATTTTTTATTATTATTGGCAGTTTAATTAGTTTCAATAATCTTGAGGACCTTTGTTTTGTTGTTTTATACATTCAATTTTTTACTAATATTAGTTACTCTGAGAATCGTGGCATTTCGATGGTCTCTAAAATGTAGATAGTAACCTTATTTACGGAAAATATATATCACTATATTTAAATAAATCTTTCACATAAAGTGTTGGTCATATGGCCCACTAATAATCATTTTTAAATTATCGTAATTACAATATTGACCAAAATAATCGTGATTATGATTTCTGTCATAATCGAGCAGCCCTAATGGATAGTTTATTAAAAGTGAGCTCCTCACATTAAGCGGTAGAGCGACGTGTTACCTGTGTTGCCGTGTAGGTGATGATGTGCTGGACGTCCCGCCAGCTCAGACAGGGCCGCACCTGCAGCATGAGCGCCACCATCCCTGCAGCCAGAGGAGCAGCCGCAGAAGTGCCCGTGTGTCCTTCAGTGCAGCCGGTGCCGCTCTGCAGCGACCAATCAGACGTCACCTGACACAAACACAGCACAAAACGTCTAGAGAGGTTCGAGTGGCATTAACAGTACTCCAGCGGTACGCAGAGAAATCACACAATTAAATATAAATTAATGTTAAAGCGAAATACTGAGTATCTGAGTAAAACACATTTTAATGTAATCATTATTCAAGTTTTTTTATTTACCTGTATATAACCACAGTGCTGTGTATTGGCTGACAACAATAAATATTAATATTAGGCATAAAACGTCCTTGTTTTTGAACTGTGCTTGAATAGTTATGCCTACTACGCTGCTGTATTTTAACGTTGGTCATTATGGTGGTACTTGGAGAGCCAAATATTTTCTGAGGTGGTGTAAAAAGTGTGAGAACCACTGGTCCAGATTAATTTTTTTCACAAAAAAGGACATTAATCAACATTCACGAATGTAAATGTACCCAAATTAGCCTAAAGGATCAGTTTCATTGGTAATCTCTTTGCCAGATGTTGTTATTAGGCCAAAAAACTCGAGGAAAAAACAATGAAATTAAACCACAAATTAAACAAACTGACAATAAAAAAATATGTATAATTTTTTTTTATAATAATCATCTTATTAGGATATATAAGCAACCTCAAAAACGTTCTCTGGTGATGCCTGCAGGACTTCTTCAATCATTTAGTGCTTTTAAACTCCACCCCTGAAAGCTGACGCTCATCTGCATACGCTTTTGCATTGGATCCCAACATCCAATCAAAAACCAGAGCATTTAAGGGAAGCTGCAGTGATGCAACGACTCTACCAATTGCTTATTGGGTCTTTTATTCAGAAGGCGGGGCTTATTCTGCCACATTGCATGTTGCACTATGAGTGAACCGTCTTGGTTTAGGTACAGTCTTTAACTACAGCTGTCTGGAATACGGGTGCGTGATATATATCGTCTGAGATAGTAACGTAATTGTTGTTTTAACGATGTGTGATTTTACATTATTGAGTATAATTGCGAAAACCGTTCAAAACACAGATACATTACGTGAAGTCTAGTGAGTGTGTTTTTTCACTGTATGATTCAGTGCATTACAATACATTTATAATTATCACAAATTCAAGACATGCATGCATTTATACCACACTCACTTATTAACAGTGACTCGCTGGCAGTTTTAATTTAGCATTTAAAGTAGATTAAATAATGAAAAATATCAGTATTCAACGTTTTTTGTTCAATATATCAACACATAATTAATGCATGTGTAACTGCAGGTTAAACGCATTCATACTTTGCATTAAACTGTGTAAATACATCTAAATGCTTCGTCAGACGCAGCTTCTGTGTTTCTCTGCATTGCAATGATTCATTTTATTCACACTGATTTAATTTACTTGGTAGCCTAAATGTACTATTATTATAATTCACTAATTAAATGTAAGAATTTGACTCCAGACATAAAGCATGCTTTTATAAAAATGGCTTTATAAAGGTAAAAATGCCCATAAAATATAAAATATTACTTTATAACCGTGTGAATTGAGCAATGCACAGATTATGAAGAATATCTCAAACTTATGTTCACAGTAAGATATCAGCACAACAACACACTCGGCTAAATATCATCTAATAATCGTTATCAATAAAATACCATAAGATATATTTTGTAAATATCGCACACACCTGAACTAGGTTTTAAAAGGCTACATTTGGCCTGAAACACCGGAACTGTTTTTTACTTATAATAGGCAAAAGGGTTTCTTCGACTATCACATGATACCTAGTCCTAGTGTTATAATCAAGCAGACGTTAACAGGCGTCTGATACTCACTATACTGCGCAGCTGTCTGCTGCCACTGCTGAACGTCACGGCCAGCATAGACGCACACTCTTCTGCATAAAACGGCTTTTTGCCATTCTCGTCAACCGCGCCTGCAATCACACATCGACTTAAAAACAGCCTTCGTGCTCTTAAAGGGACAGTACACCTTTAAATGAGCACTTGCTGTTAATTTACTCATCCTCGGTCCGTCTGAAATGCAGGTGACTTCTTAAGTATAACAGACGGACGATCTTTAGCTGAAAATATGCTCCTTGGGGATTTATTTAATGCATGTCAGTGGCTTCCAATAAAGCATATGAAGGAACATAAACACGTGGCACTTGATGATACATTGAAGTCTTATGAAGCAAAACAATGCAAGAAACCGATCATTATAATACTATTCTGCAAACTGGTTATTTCTGACAGCTTGTTTCAACTGATTCAAATAACCTATGCATTAATTTGTTTATGTAATCATGCAATGACAAAACATATGCAATTATCTTATTAAAGCCTTCAATAATGATGTCTAAAGCATGTAAGGTGATTGAACTAGTCTTCAATGAGAAACCATCAAATGTTCAAAAGAATGATTCGTTCGTGAACCGGACATCACTCCATACCGGATTACAAGTAATAATGTTATGATTAATGTTCAGTTTCTTGCACGGAGCCATCGTTTCGCTTCACATGACCTCAATATATCATCAGGAGCCATGGAAGTATTCATTTTGTGTTGCCTATTTATTTTTTGACCCTCAAAGTACCACTGTATGAATCCCCAGGAGCACGGTTTCTGCTGAAAATGGCCTGAGAGAGAGTAACTTAACAGCACATAGTGAACTCTCCATTTAAAATCTTTTTAAAGGGGTAATATGATGCGATTTCAAGTTTTGCTTTCTCTTTGGAGAGTTACAAGCTGCATAGATAAGATCCCTGAAGATGCAAAGACTAAAGTCTCAAACCCAAAGAGATATTCGTTATCAAAATTAAGACTCGTCCATGCCCTCATAAAACGGCTCGTTCAGACACGCCCCCACATGTCTACGTCACGATGTGGGGAGATTTGCATAATTTCGTAGTTTCAGTAATTTATGGACGAGCGTTTCGTGAACCTAGGAGGAGGTAATTCTGACTTTGCTGTGACAACCTGGCGCTTCTGAATCAGCTATTTTATGTTTTGTTATTAGTTTACATATTTGCTATTGACTGCTGAGAGAGAGAGAGAGAGAGAGAGGGTCACATCTCAGCTATCTTAATCGCAGTGTGTGCGTGTGTGTGCGTGTTGGAGAGAAAGAGAGAGAGAGAGAGAGAGAGAGAGAGGGTTACATCTCCTCACATCAGCTATCTTAATCGCAGTGTGTGCGTGTGTGTGCGTGTTGGAGAGAAAGAGAGAGAGAGAGAGGGTCACATCTCAGCACATCAGCTATCTTAAGCTATCACACAGCGTGTGTGTGTGAGCGAGAGAGAGAGAGAGAGAGAGAGAGAGAGAGAGAGAGAGAGGATTACATCTCCTCACATCAGCTATCTTAATCACAGCGTGTGTGTGTGTGTGTGTTTGTATGAGTGTGTGTGTGTGAGTGAGTGAGAGAGAGGTCACATCTCAGCACATCAGCTATCTTAATCACAGCGTGTGTGCGTGTGTTTGTGTGTGTGAGAGAGAGAGAGAGAGAGAGAGAGAGAGGGTCAAGAGAGAGCAGAGTGTACAGCGTGTCAGAAATCGTCTTAATCACGGCTTGTGTGCAAACACATACGAGCTTCATCACCGAGTCTGTCACGTGACTGTTACCCTCAGGCTTGAACTGATGCTAAAACTAAGGACATTATTAACGGACTTTACATTCATTTTGAAAGCTAAAACTGGCAATTATGGAAAGCGGCGTTACATTTCCGACTCGTGCATGTGGTGTTCGGCCAATCACAATGCACTGTGTCAGCTGGCCAATCAGAGCAGACTGTGCTTGTCAGAAGGTGGGGCTTGTAGAAAACGACGTGTTTGAGAGAGGCGGGGCATAGAGGACCTACAACAATGTACAATATTTGAAAAACAATGAGTTTTTGAACATTAAAGCATTCTGTTACACTAAATAATGATCTTTAAAAAAGCATCATATGATCCCTTTAATTTCTGGTCTGAAATCTGAATCAGACATGCTCCTGACGGCTTTGATCAGGCAAGATTGTGCCACTCATATCATTACCAATGGTGATGGTGTAGATGGAGTTAGCATAGCCGTCATAGTTGCAGTCGTCTTCATACTGTCCTCCATTACCACTGGCGACAACGAAGACGCTCCCGAAACCTCTCCTGCCTGCGATGACGCCATGCTGCAGTGCCGCCTGTGCACAAACAACACACTCATTCTGTCAATATCACACTAAAACATGGATTCATTACTCAAAACCACTCTGGGGCGGTGTTTTATTGGCATGTTCAAGCTATGGCCGAAGCACCAGCACTTTGTCTTGGTAAGAGTACAGACATCCAAATACAGTGCTGAGGTGCAACCAGTCATAGTGAAGGATGCATGTCTTTTGATTCTCATAATTAAATGCATTACTCTGATGAAATGTGAATGAGGAGCTTCTAACCTTGCCTAAGGGATGCGGTCCATCGATAGTGCGGCCATCGTCATCTGGACCCCAACTACAGCACAAAATATACACATTTCAGCAAATTCAAAAAGTACAAGTTATCATTAGTTAATGGCTTATAAACAAGTAGTTAATGCATTATCTAACACATTTCCAGCAATAATTAATGCTGATGAACATACAGTTCTTCTCTGTCCATTCATGTTAACAAATACAGCTTTTAATTAAAAAAAAAGTATTATGCTGAAATTAATATTAAAATAAATCCTGAAGAAATATCAATGTTAACTAACATCGTTAACTAGTGTTAATAAATGGAGCCTTGTTTTACTACCCTTATTTGTTTTAATCTGTATTATATCCCAAACTCTTCATTGAGCTTGCACAGAAAGTACCTGCAGCTGTAGACGTCATTCACTTGGTAGTGCTTATTAAAAGCAACGGCCTCCATGCTGTCTGTGAGGGGTCCGTCCAAAACTCTGATGCCTATGGACACGCACAAGCACACCAACACTGGGCAATGCAGACAATACGACCAATCATGCAAGGCATTTTAAAATCATCCAACACGGTGAATACTGCCATGGTTTTAATCTGATCATTGCACTAGTTTCATAAGTACAACAATATTTTGTGCTTTGCAAGATGTTTCAATAGCCATTTAAAGTTTTCTAGCAAGGGGGTGTTTTAAAAACTAGTTTCTAAAACTCAAAAGCCAACAATTAAATCACATAACGAAACTCAAAAAAAAAAAAAATGTAAAAATACATGCAGGTAAACTTTTACTTATTACACAATAGTTACTTTGTCTTTGAAAAACATGCATTATTACATATATTACATAATTTATTGCATTCAACGACATGCATTATGCATTTTTGAATATGTAAGGGATAATCAACGGCTAGCTGTGCATTATTAAATTATTTTTTAATGCAGGACGTGAGGCAAAGAACCGCCCGACGTGCAGCGGAGGTGCATTAAAATCATTTAATAATGCACAGCTAGCCGTTGATTATCCCGCTTATGCCATGGTCATTTGCCAGCATTCACATATTAAAGATGTTAATAATATTTGCTGGCTTATGCCATGGTCATTTGCCGGCTTATGCCATGGTCATTTGCCAAGTTAACACTAGTATTGCTCTTTGCAGCGCAATATTTGAAAGGTAAAAATGACGGTTATTTTCAGTTATGGCTCGTTAGCGCGAGCATTCTGCCAGCTTCAAATCAGACACAGAGATGAAATAGTGCGGTAAGACCATTTATTTGAATTAATTATAGCATGTATTTCAATTAATTGTCGATTGAGAGAGAGAGAGTGAGAGAGAGAGAGGACAGTTGTGTGTACCTGCTTACTGCGCGTCTCTCTACAAACACTTACTTCAAAAACAGCGATTTTATCACCTCCTTGCTGGGAAATATAATGTAGCGATCTAGTATCTATCTTTTATAAATTCTAAAATTTAAAAAATCATGGGGAAGCGTTGACAAGTGTCTGCGATCTTCGACCTCTCTCTCTCTCTCCGTGTGTGTGTGTGTGTGTGAGTGAGTGAGTGAGTGTGTGAGTGAGTGAGTGAGTGAGTGAGTGAGTGAGAGAGTTTGTGTGTGTGAGTGAGTGAGTGAGTGAGTGTGTGTGTGAGTGAGTGTGTGTGTGTTGAGTGAGTGAGTGAGTGAGTGTGTTGTGTGTGAGTGTGAGTGTGGTGTGTTGGTGGGTGGGTGAGTGTTAGTGGTGAGTGTGTGGTGTGTGTGTTGAGGTGCGTGTGTGTAGTGGTGAGTGAGGGGTGGTGGGTGGTGTTTGTTGTGTGGTGTGTGTGCTGTGGTGTTAGTTTGTGTGTGTTGGTGTTGTGTGTGGTGTGTGTGCGTGATGTGAGTGAGTGTGTGTTTGTGTGTGTGTGAGTGAGTTGATGCGTTTGTGTGTGTGGTGTGCGAGTGGTGTGTGTGTATGAGTGCTTGAGTTGTGTGAGTGATGTGAGTGAGTCGCTTCTGTTGACTGAGTGAGGGTGTGCGTTCGTGTGCTGAGTGAGTGCGTGAGGTGAGGTGGTGAGTGAGTGTGTGTGGGTGAGGTGTGTTCGTGCGTAAGTGCGTGTGTGTGTGTGTGTGGTGTGTGTGTGTGTGTTGAGTGTGGTATAGTGAGTGAGTAGAGTAAGTAGTCTGTGTGTATTGTGAGTAAGGTGTGTGTGTGTGTGTGTGTGTGTGTGTGTGTGTGTGTGTGTTGTGTGTGTGTGTGTGTGTGTGTGTGTGTGTGTGTGTGAGCGAGCGAGCGAGCGATGCATGTTGGTTAGTGTGCATCAATTAAAGCAGCTCATTAATATGGAACGGTGATTAAACTGACCTGGAACTATCTGTGCATTAAACGAGTTTAATCAACACCTGCCAGCCAATCAGAATAGAGTATTCAGATAGACCATGGCATAAATTTAATATTGTCTGAATTCAGCCATATATCAATTATTCTTATAGCTATATACCTCTACAGTGCAAGTGTAAATGGATGGAAATATGTACATTACATTTTTACCTTTAGCATCACATCTTTGCATAATTATGGCATAATTGATACTTAAAATCTGTCTCAGCCACCGCTACTTTATAATAAGAGTACCCTGCTGGTCCAGGGACAATAATTTAAAATAAAAAATAATGTATTTTAAAATAAGCTAACACTGTTGTGTAGTCTATAATACTATAGACAGACAGTTTTACTCATTAAAGATTTATAAGTGATTAAATAATTAGGTTATAATTGTATTGGAGTCTTACACACATGCTAGTTAATCTGAGCCGTGCATTAATTTGAGTGATGACAGATATTATGGGATGGGCAGATAATTAACGCTGTCACGTAACAAATCAGTTTCACAGATACAATTAAACTAATAGTTAATTATAACACTTAAGTAAAAATGTAAAGCCTGTACAAATACAATAAATCATGAATATAAATAATTGGGAATCATGTAAAAAATGACTAATAAATTAAAAACAGAGCATATTTAATTTATCTATTATAACATTTATGTCGTTTTGTTCCAGAAATGTGTCAAGTTTTCCGTCAGGTGTGTTTTTTAATGATATGATGTCATTATGTTGCTGATCGTGGTCTCGAGTATTAATGCATCTGCCCTTAAACTCAATCCAGATATTTTAATCCAATACGCTAATTAGTTTAATTAGCCAGAGCTCAGTTATCAGGAAGGCATCTCTCAAATCATCTGTGTTCATATGTATAGTTTGAGTTGTTACCGCCATCTGGTGGAAATGTCATGCTAACAGCACCTTTAGAAAGACACTGATGTGCTCAATACTGCGTTCACACACCTGCCACCTTGGCTCCGTACGCGAGTCCTACAGCGCAGAAGCTGTTGTTGGAGACGGCGGCGATCTCTCCAGCGCAGCGCGTGCCGTGATGGTTATCGCTGTGGCCGTCAGGATGAGGCATGGGGTCAGGGTCGTTCGAGTTCAGATCATAACTACCCTCGGGACTCTAGAAAAACACCAATCACGAGATAAACCTGCGCCGTGTTACGCACCAGCAAC